>JAKSZT010054262.1:4810727-4930727 GCA_026826555.1 Tolypeutes matacus
ATTGTAACCCTTCTGTGATCCAAATCCTCCATGAACATTTAGTCCATAAAATAATCAAATACACTTACTTGGAAAAAGAAACAAGTGTGATAAGCTTACATGCAAGAGACAAACATAAGGAAACTTAGGGGGAAAAAAAAGGTCAAATAACAGTTGGTCAGGTGGACAAGGAGAAAAAGGAACTCTAGCAAATGTAATTTACATGCAAAGTCATTGTCAGGAGGTATGCATTTGCATTTCAAAAGCACTTCTGTTTCTTCAATATGCCTTAAAAATAATTTAAATGTCTTATTTATTTTTAACAGAACCACTGAACTAAGACTAAACTCAGAAAATGATTTACCCCTGCACATGCATCTCACCCCTCGCTGCAGGAGGGCAGGGAAGGGGGGATCTGGGGATCCTTCATGTGGGGCCTGAGCTGAGGTCTCCCGGGGATGTTCTGGGCTCAATTGCCTTGGAGCTTCTTAATAAAGGTAGTACCTGTCAAAAAAAAAAAAAAAAAAAAAAAGAAAATGATTTACCGGGTTATAGCCGTCAAGAAAACAATCAAATTGTTTAAATGATAAAGTCAAACCAAGAGTTTGACTGACACTTATCTATTTAGACATAACCGTAGTATATTTAAGGGAGAAAACAGCCTATATTTTATTGCTATTGATTTTTGTCACCATTGATTTTTATTTTAAATTTTACTTTAAAGGTTCTAAGGAGTAGGAATGTAGAGGAGGGGTGACATCGCCTGAATAAAAATATACTGAAAAAAAAAATACTGGTAAATAAATTCTTGTTTCTCTCCACCCCTAGATTTAGCGGTATTTACACCCCACCAATTTCTACTTGGTGCGTGCACACATGTGGGATGTTCAAACAGTTCCCAGGTCAGACTGTATACAGCACAGCTGCCACCAGAACACGTGGATCCTCCAATTCTGACCATCATCGATTCTAGAACTATACTCGTTCAGTAAGTAGAAATGTTGCCTCTGACACACACTAGTTCATACAAGAATTCCAGCGAGTTCAATCAGGGGAAGGACTTGTGAAATAAAATTAATTTTATTGTGATTAAATGCATAGAAGTGATTAGTTCAATGGTTCTGGGAATTTTTGATTATCACTTGCCAACTTAATTTCCATTGTGTCTTTATGCAGTCAGGCTAAGCTACATATGGGCCCAGATTCTGTGCAAACTCCAATAATGGAAAAGCTGACCACTTACATGACTGCTCTGGGCTTTTCATATATAGCACATTGTTTGCAATGATTTGAAATTAGAGTGTGTATGTGTGTGTGTATTTCTTTTAAGTATAAAACAGGACCTTCATGTTCCCTTGTAATTAAACTGAGAAAAGGACTTTCACATATGAGCATGTACAGATTATTTCTCCTATTATTGACTCTTGGTCATTTCCTAATACATAAAGGCCAAGGTGTATTGTGACACCAAACAAAATTATAATAGATCTCTCCTTATGCCCTGCCTTCTTACCAATTAATAATTGTTCATTTCTTATCTTTCAGTCTCAATTTTCCCATCTGTAAAAGAAGGAACTTGGATTTACTGGATTAGGATATCAAACTGAAAAACTCCATGATTCATGATCCTATTATTCTACTTGTAAACCCTCTTATTAGGTGCCTATAAGCCCTTTAGCTAAACCCACACTACTTACCCAACAGATTTCCCACTACATTAAGTATTTCTCAATTTACCAATTTTCTGTCTCTTCCTCACCTTGTCCTGTTTATTTCCTCCTACACATTGTAGCCCTCATCAGGAATGCTCTCTACTCTCCTTCTGCCTATTCAAATACAATCCCTCTATTAAGTATAACATCTAATATATCTAGTTGTGTCATCTCATTCAAGAATTCTTACCTGACTCATTCTGCCATCTCCAATCCTCAACCTCTCTGCATTCTATTAACTCTACGTTAAATTGCTGCATTTTTCAGGACAATTATGTTGTTTCCATGACTCTCACCCACTTAAGTTCTCAGAGTTTTATAATTATTGTTCTATGGCTTAACTTCAAAATTAAATACTCACTCATAGACACTTCTGTATTATTAGCTAGTTAAAATTATAAGTAACTAGAGGGCAGGGACATTGTCATATTTTCTTTACACCACTCAGAATAGGCATTTAATAGATACTTAATTTTTCTTTATGAATCACTTTTGAGCTTTCAGTGTGCTTTTTATGTGGCACAAATCCAAGTTCATATGTGTCCTTAAAATAGCCTGCCCTTTTCAGTTTTGACTTGCGTGAATGATGATATTATATTTCTCCGTTCCCAGGTGGAAACAACCAAGGAAAGTAAATGGAATTCTGGAGCGATATATATTATATATATCAAATCACACACGTGATTTCACAATTTGGGATGTCATTTATAACAGTACAAAACTTTTTCAGGATCATATGCTACAATACCTCCTCCCTGGTAATACATATCTCATCAAACTTGGAGTAAGTTCGATTTACTTTTCTTTATAACTTTCTCTGTCCCCATCCTTTCCCTCCCTCCTTCTTTTCCCTTTTTCTCATCTTGTCTCCCTCACTTAAAAAAAAAAAAAAGACAAACAATTTAAGTATTGATATTTACTCTGAAAACTCACTTCATATCCTAAATATGAATTCTGTTGATCATCACTTACATATTTATTTTATATTAAGCCAAATGATAGAATAACAATTTGAGTCAGTAGATCTCCCCAAATCTAATTTGAGATTATCAAAAATTATTTCTTTTTTATTATTTGTAGACTACTATGATTGTTGATGACTTTTTCTAAAATGTTTGTATTTCCAAACATTTCCCCATGGAACATGTACTTATTTGAAAAACAATGCACAATAAGAAAAGATGGATCTTATATCTTTAGATGAAGGTTTTAAATAACTCCCAAATATTCTTGATGTTATTATATTCTGGCTTACAATATACTTCATCTCAAAAGAAAAGTCACTTGATAAAAACCTCAGAATCAACATAGTTTAGAAGTTTCTTTAGATAGACAATAGCATTTTTAAAATGCAAAATAGCACTTTTATAACAAAGGTTTTGCAAAAGACCTTGATATTATTGTGGAATTTATACTTAGTAGTTCCTTTTGTTTTTTGATGAAATATAATGCTTTTTTAAGTGTAAGAGCACATCTGAAAATAACTGAATATAAACATGAGATTGTCCCTATTTGTTTTAAACACACTCTTCATTTTATAGCAATACCTATATAAGGATATTTGCTTTGATAAATGCCATAGAAAATATTCTGCTCTTGATTATGAATAAATTTACATTTATGTAGACACTGTGTATGCATTCATTTTACTTAACATGTTCTTGAATGCTCTAAATATTATACCACAAGAAAATAAGTGCTTTCAACTATTGGTAACTATCTGACTTGAAACCACAAAACAAGGACAGTCAGACAATGTTAAAAATCCTATTCAAAACTAGCTCTGTGTGCCTAGGTGTTCAGCACAGTAGATGGGTTTATGAAATAGCATCTCTGATTATTTATAATTTTGTTATTCAAGAAGTAAGAAGTCAGGGAGCGAAAAAAAAAAAAAAATGAAGTCAGGGAGCGGATGTGGCTCAAGAGGTTGAGTACTTGCTTCCCACATGGGAGATCCCAGGTTCAGTTCCCGGTGCCTCTTAAAATCAAAACAACAAGCAAACAAATGAAAAATACCAACTCAGAAGGCCGATGAGGCTCAGTGATTGAGCACTGGCTTCCCACATACGAGGTCTCAGGTTCAACCCCCAGCCCTGGTACCTCAGGAAAAAAAAAATAATAATAAGATGTGAATGGACTTGACTTTCAACTGTCAAAAGCTAATGCAGAAATCCACACCATTTTCTATACAGTAATATCAAAATCAAGAAAAGTCTTAATAGTTTGGAAGCACCCAAAATTAAAATGAAATTGTTGTCCTCTAGGTTTTTATCAGGAGGCAAATGCCAAGAAACAAAATTCTACTCTCAAGGCAATTTTTAGGATATGCTGTGCAGTTGATCAAAATCTACCTCAATCTCCTATATTTTATAAATCTGTAATACCTTAAAAAAATAAATACCACTAGACCATGAGTTTATTCCTCTGAGTTTTAACTCAGATTTTGTCACTAACTGTGTAACCTAAATTCACTTACTCACACTGAGTTTTATTTTCTTCAAGCCTTTTAAAATTAGGACATTTAACTAAATGATTTTTTGTGTCTCTGAGTCCTAAAATTCTATGATACTAAAATTTTGATCCCAAACAATATTCTGGGAATCAAGCATTAGTCTGTCAGTCATTAAATAATGTTGATGCAAGATATCATAAAGATGTGGACGTCCTTGCCTTAACTCTTTTAGGGAAATAAACTTGTACTCATGATTTTCAATTTCACTATATTTCTTAGGGCAGAAAATATATTAATACATTTCAGGAAATATTCAACTAAAACATTTTTTTATGCAACTATGTTAACCAGTAAATTAAATGAACCAGAACATTTTAGGTACATCCTGGTTAATTGAGAAATTATTGTATATTTCACAGTTTCATTAAAATAACCAGCTTTCAAGGTCATTTGATTAGTAGATGGAAATTAGGGTCTCAGCCAAGCGGAGGTGTTTTTATAGGTCATCTTACATGTTGGCTAAGTGCTAGAAAACAAAATATACAGATATCAAAGCTGTTAAGAAGTCTTTGTAATAAAGGAAGTTATATGGGGGCGTCGAACCACTATGATTCACTCCAGGTTCATGGTAGGTATGTTACTTCCTGTGACTTCATTTAATTTTCCCAATTGACTGGATTCTAAACTTCTGAAGGGTAGAGACTGCGGCTTTCAAAATTCTATCTCCAGGGTCAACCACAGTGCTGGTGCAAACTGGCAGCTCAGTGAACAATTGTTGAATGAATGCACGAGCACAGAGTCCATTTAGTTCATCAACAATCTGGAGCTTAGGATATACATTAAATAGTTTGCTGGGGAATATCGGAGTTGGAGACTGTGGTTCCAAGTATATGCTGTTTCTACTGTAAGAAATACTGTAACATGTTGACACATTCAACAAAGGGTCTTTTGAAGTGTGGTAGATCTTAATAAAGATAATAAGTTAGCAATTGAATGACAAGCTATTAAGGCAGATAGGTGTCAAAATAGATGCTGCTTGATAATTTTCATGTGACTGCTAGACATTTGCCCCTTGATGAGCTTTAAATGTTTCATATATTACCTGGAAAGATTCTCAGAAATGAGGGGCTTAACTTTTCAAAAGACCAGTTATGGATAAGATGACTTTATTTTTCCTCGTGCTTTAAAATATGTAGCATTCTTAATACCCTCATTCCCTACTTATCTGAAAACAAACCACTGGAAGAAAGAATGCTAGTTTGGGATCTTCCTAATAGTCATGATTTCAAAAATAACAGTTATACTTGTGTTAGTAAGGTATTTCATTGTATCAGTGAATTGAGTCCCCTGTTTGATCAGAAATTATCATTTCTGGGTAATATTATGATTGTGAATTTTTTTAATGGTTCTAATTTATAAAAGCTATAGGAGATAGGCTAAAATACCTTATATTAATGGCTCAGAGACTTTTAAAGACCTTGCTATTGCATAAAGCCATCTTTATAGTTAATCACACTATTTTGTTTCGGTTTTTTAGCCAGAATTTTAATCAACATACAGTTGCATTGAATTCAGTGGCCTCTGGTTTTGAGAGGTCAAACAAGAAACATATTGGCTCAATTTTAAGTGATATCAGAATAGACCAATCAGAAACTACTTTAGCAACTTCTATTTCCTCATTGAAGAAATTAAGATATTACGGTGTTCACTTAGCTGCTTTAAATGTAAGCAAAAAGGATGTAAACAAAGCAAAACAAACTATTTTGCAGTTAATTCTGATATTTCAACACAACCTTTATAAATTTTGCTTCATCTATAAGAAAAACTCTCTGACAAACTACGTGGATCCTTCAGATGGTTCTTTGCCAAGTTACTAGTTTATGTATTTTAGATGACACAGCCAAAAGAATTGTCTTTCCCAATAAGAGGGCATCTTCCTTTACCCCAGAAGTCGTTGTAAAATCCTCAAAACAAAGAAAATTTTAATTCACACTCTGTTTACAAAAATATGTCATTATATATCATATAGTACACTATTTTTTTAGGCGAGTTAGCCAGGGAAATTTCCTAGGAAATGAATGAGAAAAAATAGTGGTAAATAGACTATCAGAATTCAATCCCAGTGTGTAATGAGTTTAACAACAAGATGCTGCAACAAGGAAAAAACATCTACAAAATGCAAGCAGCCAGATTTTATCTCTGTAGAAAGAATATACATTTGACCATTTTTTCCTTTGATAATTCATCTGTCCCATATGACCTCTTTTCTTGTCAGGTTTTCTAGGGAACTCAGCACATTTGAAGTTAAAGAAAAAAAGTTTTTGTGTTTTAATCATCAGGTAGTTATTTCTTTGTCTACCAGAGGACATGTCCTATAGCTTTAAGTCAGTCTGGCCACATTCTCAATTGATTCCTCCTTATTTGCAAAGATTCCATTCTCAGGAGGAGTATGGTTTATCTCTTTCATATATATGCACATGCAACAGCCAAGAATTAGAGGAAACCCACAGAGGTTAATTAGGTCCCCAAACTTAATGCAGTTTAATGCCCAGGTCACAATTTAACCCATCTCAAACCTTCTGAAGCCCATGAGAAATTGTCCTGAAGACGTGCTAGGGCTATAGTCTCAAAATAGGAAGTGAGATTGATCTCTTTGTTTATTGACCACATATTCTGTTATTTATACTCATAATGAAGAATTTGAAGCTATTTGCAACAACTTTGCAAAATACTATAGTGCTTGGATACAAGAAAATACCTTTAAAAACCAGCCAGCCTTCTCCTAGCTCTAGGAAAAAGAAAAGCTACTGATTTTGGTATCAGAAGTTCATTCTTGCAATATCAAACTGAAAAGTAGTGGCCTGTTGCAGAGAAATAAAGAGGTGTTTGAGATTTTATATTAGTAATTATCTATCTTCCATGAAAATGGACTGTATAACTATATGCCTTCTACATTGTTCCATGATTTTCTTTTGTTTTCTTTATTGATTTTGGTAAAATTTAGTTCTTTTTGAAAGATTTTTAAATTTCATTGTGTAAATTAAAGTTGCAAACTAAAGAGATACTGAACAATGCTTAAGTATGTGTTTCAAATATCTTGTTATATAAGGATGTAACTGCTAATATTTGCTAGAAAATATAGGCTGGAAAAACCCTTGTATTCATGTTTCAATTTCCTGAAGAAATGCTTACCAGGTAAATTAGGTAGTGATAATATTTTCCTAATACATTTAAACATTTATTTTGGAGTATTTGCAGTTTGTTTTAAAATTTCATGCAAAAGTTTTTCAATATCTTTAACATTTCTACTTATCATTTGTGGTATTAGTGATACATTATTAAGGAAGAGGGGAGTTCTGTGTTCATTTTAAGTTTGTTAGCCATGTAGGGAAGCCTATCTCCTCTGCTACCTAGGTAAATAATTTGTCCCTTTTAGCCATTAAGCAGTCACTCAACAACTGCTTTATATTGATAGATTTATGAGAAATACTGGTTTATTCAATTTTGCATTGTGTTGTATTCTAATGTACTGGTCACAGTATTGTAAATAAAAGGCCATTATATTTTTGTCTTTTATTTCCCCTAGTAATCACTTGTTTAATCCTGTAGTAGTGTTCATAGTCTCTATTATTTGTGTCATGATATGTGTGTGTGTGTATTTAATCCATTCTGGGAACCTTTGGGAAAGGATAATTTCAGCAGGCCCTGTATCTCTAGGCTTTAACTTAGGATATATTTATAATTCATACATTCTGGGTTATTTCCTAATAATTGGAGATGGCTGTTTTGTGTCCTAAAAAGCAAACTAATTAAATATCAAACCTCAGCATTGAAACATAATTTATATGAGGGGCTTAGGAGAGCATTATTTAAAAGAATCTGGATTTATTATGAATTCCTTTTCTTCACTACACATTTAAACTTTGGGGACCCAAAGTGAAATGTGCGGTGTTTTTTTTCATCTCCATTTAGGCTTGCACAGGTGGTGGGTGCACCGTGAGTGAAGGCAGCGAGGCCCACACTGATGAGAATGTTCCAGGAGGAGTGCCAAGGGCCAAGGCGCACTCACATGCACCTGACTCCTTTAACGTGTCCTGGACTCAGCCCGAATATCCGAATGGTAAGTGAACTCTTTTAGCCTCAAGTTAAAAAGATGATTAGTAAAGGTAAATTAATATTCTAAATGGCAGCTTATATGTGGTGCTTAATTTTTAATGATCATTTTAGCACATAAAATACCTGAGATAGTATCATTGTCTATAGTCGAGAGAGTGTGTTTTTTAGGCTAACACACAATTTCGGTGGCTCAAAAGTGCTCCCTTTTGATAGTTCTTGTGTACTGCATCTTGTTGTTTAATATGCTCCAGGAGAGGTGAAAAGAACAAATGAGGATTCCCAAAGAAGGCCTTTGTGAGAGTGACATTGTGTTTTCAATGGCTTTTTGTGTTTGAAAGCCATCAGATCTTTCTTAGAGAAGTAGAGGTGGAAAATTCATGTACATATTGTATCTCAAAATGATTTTGATTTAATAGATTTTTCTTAAAAGAGGCCACTTGGATCCAGGTATTTTCTTTTTAATTACACTCTTCATAAAGATTTTAACATGCAGTGTTGAAATAATATTTAAGTTGAAGTTGACTGTGTGTATTTCTAAGTGATATATACATTATCATTGTACAGTTGAGAGAATTAAACTAGCCAGTTATAATTTTGCTCAAATCAAAGCTTACTATAAAGAATTTGTAATAATTTTGTATAGAAATTGCTTTACTCATTTATTGGAAATATATTTTAGATTCATACAACTTAGTTCCATTGCTTCAAACTGATAGAGGCTTACATGACATCAAATTGTGTTACTTTATGTGACAAATATCAAGATAAATATCATAGAAACTGTTTTAAGTAACTCATTATTGAAAGTTGGAATGGGCTCTATTATTGTAGTCAAAAAGAATTAAAGAATAAAATTGCAATTTTATTAGTTTGTCTTATGTTTACTATTATATTAATTATTCCAGTCATCTCCTTTTAATTAAACTTTTAGCAAATGCAATAGATATCTTTGAGGTAATGGAGAGAGCTCTAATAATTACAGTGAGTTATTATTCTCTGCTATTGTAGTTATTCCTGTACTATTACACATTTTCTAATTTAAAAAAATCAATGTCTATTTGATATTTATATTAAGCGGCCAAAAGTCTTTTCACACTTTTTAACTCCACAAAGAAATCTATTCCATAGGTGGCAATGAAAATATAAATGATTTATTCCATTTGGATTGCTGTTAAATACCATTACATAATTTGTAAAGTTAGAACACTTCACTTTATCCCAATTGCTAGTTTCAACTAGGAGTACAACTGCATTCACAATGCTAGGTTGCCTAGAAAAGTACTTACCACATTTTGAAGAATCTTTGCTTATTATATTTTGTGCACCTACAAACAGTTTTAAAATACATTCATTAACGAGGAGAATCTGAAAGATTTGGGAGATTCATAGAGCTGCTTCCAAAGTATTCTACAGTCTTGCGTTCAATTAAAGCAGATTTTTTTGTTAATTTTTTGTGGGCAATAGTTGGATATTTACAAAATAATAGTTTTGATTAAAAAACAAAATCAAAAAAAGTTCTCTCCAGTACTTTCTTGACTTTTCCAGTTTTCCAGTTTGGTTTCTATTGTCTGATGTCTGGTGAAGGATAATATGATTGCTAGGAAACATTTTGTTCCTCTCTTCATTTTTCAAAACCCTTTCCTCTCTTCCTCAAATACGCAAAGAATAAAGTCCAAACTCTTCCCTTTGGCATTCAGGTCCCTCCCAACTTGTGACCCAACCTGATTTACAGACTTCCTTGTAACACAGCTTTCTTTTTAGCCACCCCGGAATATTTATGGATTAATGTAGGGTTGAAAAAGAGTAGAGTCAAATAGGCCTACAGTCTACCCTTATCTCTGGAAAGCAGTAACTGTGTTATGTTAGGAACTTCACTAAATGCCACACACCCCAGTTTCCTTGATTATAAAACTGCTGTTAATAATACCTATGTTCTTCCCATCTTCACTTGTAGAAAACCAACTCATTCTTCAAAACAAAATGTAGGCCCTCATATTCCATGAAATTGTTCCACTCTTCCATACAACTAAGTTAAGCATTCCCTCTTCTCTTGACTGGGTAACCTCTTTCTGGGTCTTCATAATAGCACTTACTTCATTCAGCTGCGCTCAGAGTTATTTGGGTAAATGTCTAATACTTCCACTAGAAGATCAGGACCTTGCATTATTCATTTCTCTTTTTCCTTCACAGAGCCTAACACAATGCTGTACTTTTTGTTGGTACCCAACAATATTTATTTCATATCATTGTTTCATGTGAAGGTTGCATTTGATCAGTGACATATATACTGTAGAGCCCTGGCTCTCTAAAGATACCAACTGATAGGATAATGGTAGTTAAAAGTCAGATCCTGAAATATATTTGCTTGGGAGGTTTAGGACTGCATTTTCCTTTGGAGACTTTGTATCTTGCTTTGGATTTAGGAATTTTTAATTTATTTTTATTATTTTTTAAAATTTATTTTTAATTTATTTTTCAGAGTTTACCCAGTTCAAGTTTGATGGAACCAGGTGCAAATTACAATATATGTTACATTAGATTGATTTTCATATCTGAATATGCTGCAGAAGTGTAATACATTTGGAGAATAAAATAGTTTCATCCTTATGTTACTAAAGAAACCCTTCCAAGTGAATTAAAATTGTGTTTCTCAAACACATCTGATTATTAGAACCGTCTTGGAGGCACTGATTAAAGTGCCTAATCTTCTGAATCAGAATCTCCCACTGCTTTTGTTATCACCAAAATGTTAATGAGTATTTAATATACCCTTCAGCCGAGACCTCACTCCTACAGGACCCCTTCTGGAGACCTCCATGTATTTTTGTATTACAACGTAAACTACGCATATCCAAATTGATTCCTCCTTATGTTTTCTATTCCTCTACCTGCTCTTCCTCCTCTGTTTCCTCTCCCACTGGTTATCACCACTCCATTACACCAGCCAGAATCTTGTGTGGCCCTCCTGACTTCCATACTCCCTCACCCTCTACTGCTCTCACCACCCAAACACCAACTGCACTCCTCTAATGCAGGCAGGTAATATTTCTTACCCAGATAATTTCAAGAGCCTCCTTATGCCCTGCACATTCCAAATTTATTTACTCAAAAAATATTTCTGATCTTACTGTGTGCTGTGGTCACTCTTTATGGGTGGTCCGAGATGAATTAAGGCTAATCCTTAATCTCAAGGGTCTCAGAGTCCCTTGTGGAAAATATTCATGTAACAAACACACAGTAATGGGATACACAAGGTGCCACCTCTCTGGAGAAGAGGCTTCCTGAGGAAACCTGCTAGAATGAGGGCATGTCATGGCTCTACATCTTCAGTGAGGTATTTCAGTTCCAGAGACATAATAAGCATTTCACTACAATAATCTATAACAGGTGACGTTTGCCTGGTTTCACACGCTCTAAACTCCAAAATCTTGACTCTGTCAGTCAGCTAAATTGAATGTAAATATATACCAAAGACTATTTCACTAGGACATCACTAAACATGGAAAAAAACTGATGTGTTGAGAAAAATTAAACTCACCTCTGCAATAAGAAATGGGTATGTTTTCCAACACATGCTTACATGTGACAAAATATGAAAAGTATAAGTAGTTCTGATATAAAAGGCCAGTTCTTACCCATTAACAATTGAGAACATTTAGTCAGCATGGCTAAAGAAACAGGCTCCGTGCTTTTGGTAACTGATTCTGATGTAAATAATCTGATCAACTCCTGCTCATTAAGGTCTGATAATAATAATCTTTACCCAGTGTAGCTAAGAGAATAGCCTCTGCCTTTCTGGTTTTGATTCCCTTTTGTGTCTTCCAACCTGGTCCTGTTCCACAGCATGTGCACAGCAGTATTTGCTCCTTGCTTTAGGTCCTGCTTCGTGTGTGCAGGGAACTTTTCCAGTTTTGGTATTTTTTGTTTGGTACTATATCAGTGGCTTCTAGAATAGTACCTGACACATAACAGGTGCTCTATTAAAAAAAGTGTTGATTAATAATCATGTAAAGATATATGTGTAAAATATATGCTTGTTAAACAAAAGTGAGATCATACTATTTGAACTGTTGTGCCAGTTGCTTTTCTCACTTAACAATATGGTGGAGACATTAGAAATGACAGTACAGAATCCTAGAATGAAACCCCAATTTATATGGCCCATCTTTTATTGAAGGGCATTCAAGTTTTCGTGATTTTGCTATTACAAATAATGCTACGTGCTGTTAATTTCATTGGTCTGCCAAGAACGGTCTTTAAGTACTGAGTCATTATGATTTGATTTACACATAAGGCTTTGCTTTCCTTCAAATATGTCTTGTTTAATTCTAGTTCTTGCTTCAAACACCTGCAAAAATGATGGTGTGACACTCCAGCCCTGTGTTTCTCTAATCAGAGCCCTCTGAGTCCAGGTCCTCTCCGGCAGAAGTGGTTTTTAAAGGCTGCAGTTTCAGGGAGGATTTTAAAACCTCTTTGGGTGCAAAGAGCTACTTTTTGGTACAAGCTGGATAAGGACCTTTTATTATGTAGGACCTTGAGTCTTCCTTTGTAACACCATTAGCCATCAAAGACAGGCAGCACAAAGGATTACTGTCTAATAAATTGTGCCCTGTATTGTGTGGATTAGAATTGCATAATTAGAATTACTCTTTTGAGAGCTTCCAAACTCTCATGAGCCATATTCCCTTTCAGAAGCTCAGGCATTAGAATCCTGAAATATGTTTTTTCCTCACACTTGAAGTCCACCTTGTTAAAATCAGCATAGATATCTGACTGTACCAAATTATTCCTCCTTATCTGTCATAGCACTTACGGTGACTTTCTAAACTAATTATAATACATGGTTTTGGGAACACAAACTAAAAATATAAATATTAAATTCTTATTCTTGACTATTCCTTATGATTACTTGTTTACTTGCTACTATTCTCCATATTTGCCTAAGTAAATTTACCTAAAATGTTTCCCTGTTAGACTCCACACACATGAGGACAGGTATCGTATGTGCCTTGCTCTCTGGTCTTGTTCTAGAACTTGGCAGGATGCCAGTCCCAGAGTAGGTAGGTATTAAACAGCTGTTGAATGAATATTTGCTGATGACAGGGACAATAATAAAACTGTAATTGTGTTTATGTGAGAAGCATATGCATATATAATCACACAATATACACAAATGCACATTTACAGCACATCTTATAATTATATAGTGTAGGTGGGATGATTTCAAAGGTTGAAGGCTTAAAGCACATGCTGATAGATCCAGTTCTTTTGCTTTTGAGATTTGATAACCCTGTTAATATGCAGATATTCTAAAGAGAGACAGTGCATGGAGCCGTACCTGCTTTGTATACCTCAGTACAAAAGAGTATATTGTTACTGCGATGAGGATTTGTTAATGCCAAGATGGGAATATTAAGAGAGAAGCATGAGAGCTGGGCACCCCAAAGGCTAGGTCCTGGGGTCTCATTGAGAAAGGAAAGGGGGCCCAAAGAAGCCCAAGGAAACATTTTCCTGATTCAGCCTTTTCTACTGCTATCTCAGCCTTGTGAGAATTTAAAAATGGGTATATAACAAGGCAGTGGTAATAAGGTCAATAGGAACAGAAAAAGTTTAATTTTAAGAAGTTAGTTGTAGATGTATACATTGTACTATGAAGACAATAGAGCATTGTTGAAAGAACTGTTCAGTTTTCTGAGCATATATATTATCTCAGTAATGGGTGGTAGAGAAACCAATTAATTATGTCTTTTACAAACATGCTTTATATATGTTCCTTTTACATCAAGAGATGATGCTATAGAAATAAATGTTTATAATATATGTATGTGAAGGTATATGTGTAAAAACCAATTAAGTACTCTACCCATGCATAGAAAGAAGTATTTGATTTTCTGTGTTTTTTTTTTAACTTTATTTTGTACATTTAATAATTGAAAACATAAACAATTAAAAACTAAAAAGTAAACACAGATGAATAAATATATACATTTCTCAATTAAATGTAATGGATACATGTAAATTTTTTTTTTTGAATCAAACAATATATTACACAATATATTTGGTTCATAGTAATGCATTCATACAGTATTTGTCCTTTTGTGTCTGGCTTGCTTCACTCAACATAATGTCCTCCAGGTTCATCCATGTTGCCATATGATTTTCTGCTAACACTGGTAATTAATAATAATAACAGCTGGAGTGTATAGCTATATGGCAGGCTACTTAATTCTCATAAGTAGCCCATGAAATAGGTATATTTAACCGAGTTTTACAGATGTGGAAACTCAAATTTATAAGTACTAAGTGACTTAATTATTCAAGGTCAGACAGCAATTAGGACGGAATACAAACGAAGGTTTGGATGACTCAAATAGTCATAGTTTTATTAATTCTACTATTCTGCCTCTTACTTTTTGTGAAAATGCTCATTATAGGATCCCATTTTGTCACATAAAAAATTGAGGAATTTTTTAGTTACTTAGATTTATTCAATGTTTTGTTCTCAGTGCCAATATGAAAAATTCCTAAGATCTGTGTTCTGATTTTTCTCCAATTTTAAAGAATAACTGGGATTTTTGTTTAACATTTTACTTTGATACCACTGTTTATTTTTCAAATCATCAAAATGTGTTTCTATTTTCTTTCCCGGAAATGCTGAGTTTTAATGGGAGAAATGGATTATAGAATAGAGTGACTCACTTAGGAAAAATTGCTTGACAGTTTTGAGCAAACCATAACAGTTTTGTAACTTTTATGAAACACCTCCAATCAGTTTGTCAGGTAGGATTTTCCCAAGCACAATCTTTTGCAGATTCCGTTGATTCCATTTTTAGGTGTGCATAACAGTAAGAAGGCATTATTCCACAATGTGAAAGCTGTTCTCTCTTTTCCTTTTTAATTGAAGGATCAAGTATTCACATAGGGAGATATCTGCCACATTCAATCATCATCCAAACCTTGGGGGGAAACCCTCAGTTGCTGTTCATATTGCCATGCTGCTCAGGAAAAAACAAACAAATATGTTTGGAGCATCTACATTTGCTATGCTTGTTATTTTTATGACACAGTAAAATCTTGTGTTTTTTTTTTTTTAATTCTTACAGTAAACAGAAGTCTTCAGTGTAAACAGAGATACCTTGTATTAAATTGCATTGTATTGTACTTGTATTGAATTTCCTTGGTTATATATGACAACCTATTGAACACCTTAGGAAATACAATTTGACATAACATGATGAAGAGGCCCAAAGATATATATCCCAGTGGATGTGCATTATGGACAATTATGATTCAGCTTCCCTGTGAAAATTAAACACCTTAAAAATTCTATCATTATGCAAAGAGAAAGGTGATAAACTTGAAACTGCTTAACTTGGATGGCCAATGGGAATTAAATATCCATTTTGTGGACTCTCCATTGAAGAACTGAATTTATAGAACTGAATTAAATTATCTGATCCCCTTTATCATATAGCATAAGATTGTTTTGTTTTGCTATAGCTATTTTACAGGTGATTAGCAAAAGACAAGAAGTAAGAAAAGGCATGAAAAAATAAAATATAAAAAGATACAATACAGTGATTTTTTAAGTGCTGGGTATTTTTCTTTTGCCTTTACAGATCCTCTCTCACTTTTCACTCTGTTCTGTGACCCACGAGTCTAAACTTTGTAGACTGCATCCATGGGCTTCCTCTCCCTCTGATTCCCTCTTGATTTGTCCATAGGCAGGAGCAGCAAGAAATGAGAGGAGAGAAGAGTCTGGGAACTTATTCCCCTTGGTTCCCTCTGTCTGGCTTTGGGCTTCAAAGACTAAATTCCTCTATCAAAAGACACAGCTTCTATCCAGTGGCCCTTTTCTATCCAGCTCTTTCTCCAGATCCTTGAAACTGTTCTCATCCTTTCCCCTACAAGTGTAGGAAGTTTACTGGATCTTAGCTAGGATTACCTTATGTCGCCTGGTTAGCACAGTCTCCCTAGGAATCATAACTTTTACTAGCTGGGGGATGGAAGGTGGGAAGTGGGATCCTTCATTATCACTTGTTTGCTTTCCCTAAATGCTCACACCTTTGTAAATAATACCTTCGCTAAACTCTCTACAATTGCCCATTTGCATTGCTTTCAGTTTCCTTCTGGGACCCAGACTGACCCCTAAATCTTAAGCCACACTTGCATGCAGAATTTGGAAGTGTGTGTGTCTGGGGGTGTGTGGGGGGATAATGTGGACAAAATTTTTAAATGCTTTCCTGTGTTCTAAGAGTGTAAAAAATATATAAAAATTCCCCTTTGGCCTTGATTTTGGCACAGTGGACATCTTAAAAACAAATAAGGATATCCATTTTCAAAGGTTCTAGACACAGATTGTTTATCTAGTAATACCTAGTGGTATGTGCCTTGCCGTACCTGCAAGATCTATGATGTTTACATTTTTAAGTAGTTATCAACTTACTGGTATATCATTGAAAAGCTTTCCATTTATTTTTCTGAAAACTGTGTTTGTTATAATTAATCAAATGATTTGTGACATTTTTCCTCAGCTTAAAGTTCAGTTTCTCAGGTAACTTCCCTAACCCACCCAGACTAAGTGAACACCCCCCCCCAACCCCACCCGACTATTTTCCTTTTTATTCCACCTGCTTCTCCTTTAATAATCTTTACACGTGCATAATTATTTATAATTATTGATTTGAAGTCTGTCTTCTCCAGTGGACTAAAAGTTACATGTAGGCAGGGACCAGATTGTCTTGATAACATTGTATTCCCAGCATGTGGCACAACCCCTAGCACATAGTAGGTGCTCAATCAGTATTTACTGGTGGGCCAGCTTACTACCAAAAAAACAAATCCACCCCATCCAGCATACTTTTTCAAAAAAATATTTTACAGTATTTAATAAGCTCTGTTGTTCTTCACACTCTCTCTGGACTTAATGGGGTAGGATAGGATGCGAAGATAAGGAGCTAGCACATGTATATAAGAAACTGCTGGGTAGATGACAGATGGCATGTAAGGAATACAGAAAGGATAGTAAGGAATACAGACATGAATAAAATTTGTTCTTGAGAGATTTTCAAGATTTTGTTTTTGTTTTTTACAAAAGACATGCATAGATCAGAATAGGAGGCTATTCTCTAAGGTGATCTTCCTATAGCAAATGGAGCTTTAACTCATCATAGATGAAAGGACAGCTCTAAGTTCATTCCTTTTATATGCATAACACTTAAAAATTCCTAATGCACTTTCCAATACCCTCACTCATTTGATTCTCACATTACCTCTGTCAGGCCACCAGGGAAGGAATATTAGCCCCATTATATTGGTAAGGAAATACAAGCTTAGAGGATTTTAGCTACCTGACCAAGTTTTAAAAGCACTGTCATGTAGTAAACTGATTTTGCCAAGAAATGAAAAGAGTGTGGGAGACTACTCCTAATATTCTGTACTCAAGACACATGTGGTCATGAAGGCAAGGCTGTGTGTAATGGGAGGATGATCTTGGCACCCTGGGAAGCCTTCAGCCCAGGAAGTCTTCAATTTTATGCTTTCCTTTCTTGTTTGACCATATATACATGGTTGTGGCAGTTTAAGATTATTTTATGAATCCCAAAAAAAGGAAGGTTATGTTTGTAAACTAATCCATTCTTCTGGGTGTGAGACTCTTTGATCGCATTAAATTCAGTTGAGGGACCTTTGATTAGATTACATGATAAGATCGATTTAGAGTTTTTGATTGGACAATGTCAGTGAGGTGTGACTCAGGTTGAATCTCTGCCCTCTTGCTGGGTCTGATATAAATGGAGACACAGACACAGGAAAAAGAAGCCGCCATGTTCGATCCTGCCATGTAAGAAAGAGGAGTAGAGGATTACTTAAGCAAAAAGCCCCAAAAGGCTGTGCCCATATAGCAGCTCAAGAGAAGAGCCTTGTTTATGCTTAATGGCTTACATTAAGAAAGCAGAACAGCTGAGATTGATATAGGAAGCCCAGAAAGAGACAAGCACTATGCCTGGTTGCCCTCAGCTGAGTTCAAACCTCAGCAGAGATCAGTAGCCCTCCTGGTTCTACAGGTGGCAGCTCACTTTGGTGAAAAAGCATCTCAGATGGTGCTAAGGATTGGACTTTTCATGGCCTTGGAACTGTAAGCTTTTGCCCTAAATAATATTCCCTTTATAAAAGCCAACCCATTTCTGGTACTTTGCATGGGCAGCCCTTTGGCAAACTAAAACAATGATCAGATATATATGACCCGATATCAACCTGCAACTTGATTATTTTTCTCTTGCCAACATGGAGTAGACATCTTTCCATGTCAGTGCATATAGTTCTCTCTCATTTTTCTAGAAGTTTAATAGAATACTGTTGAATGAAACCACAGCTGTTATACCCTCATGTGGTGGCTAGGTTTGTGATTAGTGTTTATTCTTTGGTCAGCTGCATATCATCAATACCAGCTCCCCATTCTTCCATAAATAAGGTTGACAGTGAAGTCAGGTGTTTGATTCAGTATACAGTCCTCAAATGGATTTCCATTTATCTTGGATCTGGTAATCAGGTAGATATGTTTTGAGTTAGGGCTGCAAGGAGGATTCAGCCAATGCTTACATCCTCAGTAGTCCTCAAGGCTAGAGGAAAGACCCTGAACTAGCTATTAACCCCTTCCTTCCAGAGATACATCTAAAACAAAAGCATACCAAATATTTAGAAGTAATAATTAAAAAAAGAAAAGAAAGCTATTTTAATATCAAAGGAGGCTTTAAGGCAAATATTCAGAGATAAAGAAGATATCTTCATAAAGGTAAAAGGTTACTAAAATTAAGAACATTTCTTTTTGTCAAAATGTACTATAAACTAAGTATCTGAAAGGATAAGTAACAGAGTGGGAAAATATATTTACAACACATATAACTGTTAGAAGACTAATATCTAGAAAATATAAAGCACTTCTCTTTATCAATAATAAACTGAGGAAAAAGAACTGAAAATACATTTCACAAAAAAAGAAAAGTTAAGTGACTGATAAACCTAAGGAAGCTACTTAACCTCTTTAATAATTTGGGAAATAAAAAATAAAACCAGATCAGGATACTGTTTCACAATATAATACTGGCAAACATTTAAAAAAATCTAACGATATAGGGTGTTTCTGAGGATATGAAACAACGAGAACTCACATGCACTACTGTGGCAATGGAAATTCTCTGAAAACCAATTGATATTGTCTGTAAGATTGAATATATGCAGCAATTCCACTCCCAAATACACACTCTGGAAAACTTGTACACAAGTGCCTCAATATAAAAGTATAAGAATGTTTATAGCCACACTGACAGAATAGACAAAATGTGGAAATAATACAAATATCTAGCAATAATAGATTTTAAAAAGTGTTCCATGCTGAAATATTGCACAGAAATGAAAATGAATGAAGAATAACTACGCCCCAAAATGTGGATGGAAATCATGACTTATTATGTTGAACAAAATAGGACACTGTATCTATGTGTGTGTATATCTATACACACATGCACAACATATACATGCATGATTCCATTAATATAAAGTAGAAAACTAAGCAAAACTTAATTATTTCATTATATTGTTTAGGGATGCATTCTTAGGTAGAAAAGCAAGGAAATGGTTCTTGAAAAGTCAACATACTTATCCATGAAGGGTGTGAGGGGGTTGAAATCACGAAGTGACACATGGTAGATTTCTAAGGTGATGGAAATATTTATTTTTTTAATGTGGGTGGTGGTTATATGACTCTTCTTTAATACTAGTCATTAAAATATAATTTTTTGTTTTATGTACTTTTCTATGTTATGCTTTATTCCATGATTTTTAAAATGTAGAAAAGAAAATTAGTATACAGAGCTGTAGAGTATGATGTTCTATGGACTCTAGAATCCGAATGCTTCAATGCCAACCCATAGTTCTACCAGTTTCTTGCTGTACCATGTTGGGGAAGTTACCAAACCTCTCTAAAACTTGTTTTTTGTTGTTGTTGCTGTTGTTTTTTTTTTTCATTTTTAAAATGGAAATAAAAGCTGTTCCTCTTTCAAAGGTTTTTCCTGAGGATAAAATGGTACCTAATTAAAACAATGATCCTATTGTTATGGTTTCAGCATGTACTTCCTCTGTGTTTGACTCATTTTATCTGCTGTGCTCTCCTGACTTTCTTCCATTCCATGCACATTTTTTTTATTTTTAATTTTTAAATAAACTTTATATTTTGAGATAATTATAGATTCATATACAGTTTTAAGAAATAATACAGAGAGATTCCATGACTCATTTCCCAGTCTCCACCAATCTTGTAAATTACAGTACATTATCAAACCAGAATACTGACTTTGATACAGTCAAGATACTGGAAAGTTCTATCACAGGAACAGCTTTTTTTTAAACCTCAAATTGAAAATAATTCCCTTTCTACCAGTAGCATGCTGCGAAGTTAGTTCTTGGTAACAGGCTTCTATGAGTTTTTCATTACTATCTACACAGTCCAGCTCTGGTAAAGGTAGACCCTTCACTTTTCTGACTAGTGAAATTATGACACCAACACATCCCAGCCCCTAAGAATCGTGTTTATTTTAATAAAGAATTATAAGTATATAAAACTGTGGAAGATATTTCTTCTTAGAATATACCACACGTTACTGCTGACATGTGTTATTCCCACAACCTGGTCTCAGTCCCAGCTAGTTACATCCAGGAAAATATGGCCTCAAAAATTATCTTCTTCCTTTTTGATATTTTTAGTTATCTCTCTTCTTTATATTTTTCCCTACTCCAAGCTATTTTATACATGCCTCTAGATCACTTTTTCTAAATATGGCCTTTATCATACCCTTGTCAGTGCATAAACCATCAAAGGTTTTCTTGTGCATCATAAGACACCAACTCCTCGGAGTGGCATTCAAGGCCCCAGCTTTCCTTTACAGGCTTATTTTCTATTAGGCTTTAATGAACTGCAACAATAACAAAACACAGAGCTCTTCGTTATATCTCTATACTCCTTGCACTTTCTTGCTTCCACGCAATAGTAAATGTCATTTTTCCCACCAGGAACATCTTCCCATGTCAAACCTTTTCACATATCACTTTTTATGGAAGACCCAGTTACAGCAGAGGCTGCTTAAGAGCATTCAGCACTCATTCAGCCAGAGTGGTTATTCCCTGCTAGAAGCTCCTGCACTTATTGTCTAGCCATTTACTTGGCATAAAGTTTTTGTGGTGCTTACCATTCTTATTTAACTCTTGGATGTTTATTTAATTAATTCTTTCCTCTATAAGGGTAGCTATGTTTTTTTTCATATTCTTCCTTCTCTTCCCCAAACCAAACAAGAACTTTCAGGTAATTGACTTTCAATAAATATTTGTTAATTTTTTTCTTTGGGTCCATGCTGATTATTTGTGGAACCAGAGTATATAATTCAATTCTTCATTGGAGTGGAATTGCTAAAAGTTTTTGAAGATAAAATTAGGACAGAAATGGCTAACAGGAGCAGTGGCAGCACTAAGTCAGATTGCCAACTTCCACATCTGGATTTACATCTGTATGACCTTGGGAAACAGCTTAGTCCCTCTAAGACTCCATCCCTTCATCCTTATCACCAGGCAAATAACAGCTCTTACCTCTTGAAGTTATGAATATTAAAGGAATTAAGCCATATAGAGCACAGAGCCTATTGTCTGGCTCAAAGTAATTATAATAAATAGTTTTATAATATCTAAAAGACTTACCTTGGCATTTCAAGAACTTAACATTTTATTTTTCTCAAATCAATTCATACATATCATGGATGTCATTTATAGAAGGAAAGCATCTCCTTAGGCTTCAGTTTAAAATGTCCTCTAGGTTATAGCCATCAATTTTTGTTACTCAATTTGGGAATCTGAGGCCATCTGTTAATTGTTGCATTAATAGATGTGTTAGATGTATACTTACTAAATGTATGCTTTTGGAACTGAATTGTACCACATCTCATGATCTAGTGACTTTATTTGTATCAAAAAGCCTGCTAATAAAAACAGGTTAGAAGATTTGCCTGGACATTTTGATAAGAAATGAAATGCTTTTTTAAAATGATACCTCTGGTTGTCCACATTTACCAGGGAGTTTGACTGTGCATATTTGGCCCTAAACTCAGGGTTTTATTGGTAATGGCCTTGCCCAAACCAGATCACAGTAAATGCCTACACTTCTCTTAGGCTCCCTACCCCCTTTTGTGCATGTGTGTGCTTTACTAGAGAAGTTGTGGGTTTTCAGAACAATCATGCATCATGCACAAAATACAGGATTCCCACATACCACCCCACCAACAACAACCTGTATTGGTGTGGAACATTTGTTACATTTGGTGATAGAACATTTTTATAATTATACTATTAATTAAAGTCTGTGGTTTAACTTAGGGTTCACTGCTTGTATAGTGTGGTTCCATGCATTTTTTTAATTCAGTTACCATATATATAATTTAACATTTCCCTTTTTAATAATATTCAGATATGTGCGGTATTTCAGTGCTGTTAAGTGTATTCACAATGTGTGCTACCATCACCACCATTCATTACCAAAACATTTCCACCATTCCAAATAGGAGCCCTGTGCATTTTAAGACTTAACTTCCCATTCCCTATCCCCACCCCATCCCCTGGTAACCTGCATTCTAGAATGATTCTGACTCTATGAGTTTGCTTATTCCAATTGTTTCAAATCAGTGCGATCATACAAAATTTGTCCTTTTGTGTCTGGCTTATTTCATTCAACATGATATCTTCCAGGTTCACCCATGTTGTTGCATATCTCAGCACTTCATTCCTTTTTATGGCTGAATACTATCTCATTGTCTAGTATATACATTGTGTATACACCACAGTTTAAACATAAATCAGTTTATGGACACTTGGGTTACTTCCTCTATGCTTGCTGCTATGAATGTCTGTATGCAAATATCTGTTTGCATCCTGCTTTCAGTTATTTTGGGTATATACCTAATAGTGGGATTGCTGGGTTATATGGTAGTTCTATACATAGCTTTCTAAGAAACAGCCAAACTGTCTTCCACAGCAACTGTATCACTTTACATTGCCACCAGCGATGAATGAGTGTTCCTATTTCTCCACATCTTCGCCAACACTTGTTATTTTCCATTTTTTTTTAGTAGAGACCATTCTAATGGGTATGAAATGGTATCTCATCGTGGTTTTGATTTGCATTTCCTTGATGGCTAATGATGTAGAGCATCTTTTCATGTGTTTTCTGGACATTTGTATATCTTCTTTGCAGAGATGTCTGTTCAAATATTTTGCCCATTTTTAAATTGGGTTGCTTGTCTTTTTGTTGTTAAATTGAAGGATTTATTTATATATTCTAATGTTAAACCTTTATCAGATATATGGTTTCCAAATATTTTCTCCTGTTATGTAGGGTGTCCTTTTACTTTCATAATAAAATCCTTTGAGGACCAAAGGTTTTCATTTTGATGAAGTCCTTTTTACCTAGGTTTTTTTGCTTATGCTTTGGGTGTAAAATCTGAGAAACTATTGCCTAATACAGGGTCCTGAAGATGCTTCCCTACATTTTTTCTAGGAGTTGATAGTTCTAGCTCTTATATTATGGTCTTTGATCCCTTTTGAGTTGAGTTTTGTATATCGTGTGAGGTAGAGCCTGCCTCCTTTGTTTTGTTTTGTTTTTTTCTTCAAATGGAGACCCAGTTTTCCCAGCACTGTTTGTTAAAGAGAATATTCTTTCCTAATTAGATGGTTTTTACCCCATTGTCAAAAATCAGTTGGCCATAAATGTGAGGGTTGATTTAGACTCCTTTTTTTTTTTTTTTTTTTTTTTTTGACACATGTAGACACCAGCTTTAAACCACAATGGTATCCTACTTTGATATGGCCTTGAAATCTGGTGTTTGGCTGTTATGACTTGGAACAAAGGGCAGAAAACCAGTGAGGCTAACATCCTGAGTCTTTCTCATCCTTATGGTATACTTATCTTCCTAATTCTGAAGTAAGAATCCCCTGTAGCTACAATATGAAGAATTAATTGTTTGATTAAGAATTAATTGTTTGGGAGTATGAATGATGCTTCAAAACATTAAGGTGCCTATTGTTCTCAGGTGTGAGATGATGGCAGCATGGACTAGATGGGCATGGAAATGGGGAGATGTAGAGATCAATTTGTAATGTGAAGCCTACAGGATTCATGTAGTGGATGATGTAGAGGAGAGTGTCAAGAATGACTCTAAGGGCAGACTGCATTTACTCAGTGTACACTGGACCTAAAATTTGGTCCTATGATTGATCCTTTAGCCCTCCTACATACTGTAAAATAATGTTAACTTACAAAGTTCTGGGTAACTCTGGGTATGTGTGTGCATGTGTGTGTTTGTGTGTGTGTGTTGTGTTTGATCTCACTTGCACTGAAATTAGACATCAATCTCATCCACCTGTTAATTTGGTTACAGCCTCAATATTAAAAAGGTTTCTGAGCAGTTGAATTAACTGCCACAAAACTCACTTCATTTCATTCTCAGCTCATTTACCATGTAATCACCTTATTTAAAGTTCTTCTCTCAACAACAATGTATTCTTTCTTTATCCATAGTTCCAGATACCACAGTTATCTAGTTTATCAGCATAGATTGCTAGGGTTGACTTGTTAGATTCAAAGAGACAGAACAAAGAAGTAACCTTTGAGAGACAGTGACTGAGGGAGGGTGGAGAAGAACTCAAAAAGTAGACACAAGAATTTATGAAGTGTAGCCACTGAGTGATGCTTAGGATAAGAGTTGGGTAAGTCCCTATATCTCATCAGTCCCTGTGGGTATTACTGAATTACAGATCATGTTCTTCTTTCATGTCCATAATGCACAGTCTGAGTCATCACAAAATAGTTAAATTATATTCATTGTATTCTATGTGAGAAGACAGGTAAATGTGTAGTGCTCTCTAGAAAGATCTCCTTCCAAAATAGATAGATTTTTAAAGTTTGTACTTAAGGGAAGAGATTTTAGTTATAACGAATATTAACTTCTGTAAAAGGTCTCATTTCCCAATATGTCAGATAAATGAGATATTATGCACATAATCCTGGCATAAAAGAAATGCTCTGTCCCCAACTATGTAAGAAAAGGAGAATATTGATTTGGATACTTTCTATGTCTGTTGGAAAACAGGTCAAGTAGGTAGCATTTCAGGGGTCTTACAATTTCTTTAAGAGCTTCTGCAGCACATTATTTGCACATAAGATTTTTTGGTGAGGCTTAAATGATTGCTTAGCAGAGTGGAGTGCCTGGCACATAATTTTTTTTTTTTTTTCGTTATCATTACTGTGATTGTATCCGTTTTTTCTTCCCTAAAATTTTCTATGTATCATTTAGTTTTTCACTATGTATCTTTCATTTCTTAGTTACAATCCATTTGTGCTCTTGTGTGTCAAGTACTAAATGACACTAAATTAAATACTTTCATGTTTCCATATATGGTCACAGTTGAAATAAAGGAGAACAGATAGCAGCAGCTGCACTTTGTTAGGGGCGCATAATATTAAAATAAAGGCCCTTTCCCCAAAATGTGGAAATAAGGGAAATGTACCCACTTTCAGAAAGAAAAACTGTGCAAATTCATCTTCAACAGGAAAACTGGGCCATAGCAGTAACTTTACTGAAAGTATTAACTCATTTAAATAAAAAAATCTTTAACCCTAAGAGAATGTATTGATGGAGATATAACTTTGGAAAGAGATGCTGGTGATGGTTGCACAACATTGTGAACGTAATTAATGCCACCGAATTGTACACTTGAAAGTGGTTAAGATAGCAAAATTTATGTTTTGTATTTGACCACAATACATATTTTAAAGAAGATATAATGGCAAAGCAAAAAATATGCTAGCTATTTAACCCAGAGGCTATTGAATCCAAGGAATTGATTACAAAGGTGTTGGAAGGATTTAGAAGAACCAAATAGAGAAGGAATGGTATTGGAAGAGCAAAAAGGGTGATTGTTGGGGAGCTACTAACTTCTCTAGCTCTGCTTGCGGCTGGCTTTGCTGTTTTGGTGGTGGAACCATCTCTCAACAACAAAGGGAGGTGAAGTGCTGACAAGATGTCACTACTGAGGGGGTGGAAACTGCAGAAGTGATGTTTCTGCTGTGGACTGTTTGAGTCTGCAGTGGATTTGCCTCTCTGCTAAGTGAAAAAACAATAACGGCCTCAGCTCTTGGAGGTAGAAGCTATTTTTTTTTCTTTCTTACTGCTTTCTGCCATCCTAACAACTCCTCCCATTGGCAAAACCTCATAGGAAGCCAACTAGCAAGAGTTGGAAATGTAGTTTATAGGCTCACAGGCTGGGCAGTACAGAGAAGAGTATAAGAGTATGAAAGTGGGGCTTTGAGATATCAGATGAATAGCCAGAAGAGTCCTCCCCTTAGCTGTTCAGCATCCATGCACACCCTTCTACCTGTATTTTACTTCTACTAACAACAGTAATCACTGTATGCTTCCACCCAACAGGAAACTACTATGTTTTGTACTAATGAAGAAGTTCTCACCCTCAGCCATCATATTCATATCTGGGTGATGTTAATTCCCCTTTTAGTTCAGACACAACCCACCTGGATATTCTGTAACTTAAGGATTAAAAAGTAAATTAATATTTACCTTACATACTTTAATAGGGAAAGGAGGAGGGAAAATTGATTAACATATACAAATCTATATGTAATAAGCAAGAAATAAAACATGTGTAATATATATATATATATAATTCTTGTTTCTATAACTAGTTGTGATACTTACAATGTTCTTCTTTGATATTCCATTTTCCTCCAGCTAGTAGCTCATCTGATTGGTGTACTATCATGAGGCAAACCTTCATTACAAGAGGGTTTAATACCTTAGTGGTCCTGTTTTTATTGAGTGCTATAGATTCTCAATACTTATATGATTAGACCTGGCCATATAAAGATATGCTTCAAAGAATGCCTTTTGTTGTCTTGTGTAGTAAGAAATCAATTTCTCCTTCCATATGTAACATTTTTTTCTTTGCATGTTTATACAATGGCATAAGGAGATGATTGTCAAGGTGATAGTCTCAATTTCTAATTCAGGTACCTTTGTTGTCATCCAGGATGTAAACATTCTTCTTTGTGGGCACAGAAAGCAAAACTATTTTGGATAGGCTATTAAGCGTAATAGTGAGAGGAAATCTTCCTACTTCCACCCCTCTTGATTTCCATTCCCAAGTGTTTTGGCTATAGAAAAACCAGCACCAAATATTGGTCCCTAGTTCAAAGTAAATACAGCAACCTGTAGTAATGCCAACTCCTCAGGGTGTTATCACTCAGCTGCTGCTGTAGACTTCAAGAAGCCATTCCACCAATCTCACAGACTTTAGTTTGACGGGGGTATATTTTAAGCCAAGAAAATTCCGTAGTTGTTAGCCCATTGCCACACATCTTTTGCTGTACAATGCTATCTTAGTTAAAAACAATGTTGTGAGGGATATTGTGACAATGCATGTGGTATTCTGTAAATTCACACATAAAGGTGCAGCTAGACCATGGAGAGCAAGTTCTAGAGGTAAGCAATTCCCTCACAGTAGAAAGGAAAACTCTGGTGTTATGGTCCCATGAGGAATGCTAGCCATATGGTGATGATGGATGAAGGTATGACCTACTCCTGGGACATTAATGAGATCAAGTCTTTGCATTTAGAAGGCTGAGAGGCAGGCATCTTGGAAACCAGCTGGCGGGACTTCTTTGATAACCCTTTGAGTTTGCTAAGCCTATTGTTTCAGAATTTATTCTTTCTCCCAATCCTCTGTCTCTGAGCTATTCATGAAGATTCTCTTTTTAGCAAATCTCTTTTCATAGTGCATGTATCTCTTTTTCCTATAGTCTTAAATTTTCATTCTGTATCGAATGCCGATATTTTTACTATGCTGGGTGTTCATTCAATTATTTGTTCAATCAGTATTTTTAAGTGCCTACTATGTTGTTAGCATAGTTATATGGATCTGTGAGGAAGGAAATCAACATTTCTTTGGAGACTCTACAGTTTATTGGGTATTTCAGGAAATTAAACAAGAAATAATATAATAATAATAATAATAATACTGTGGTAAGTAGTAAGTGCTATGATGGAGAAGTACTGTGTGCTGTGGTACTAGCACCCAACTTCTGTTCAGGGGAAATCTTACCTGACAGAGGAACATTTAAGATAATTCCTCGAGGACAAACTTGGAAAGGCCACAGTAAAATTAATTTTACTTTGAAAGAGGTTCTAATTTAGCTTGTGAAAAAAGTATGTTTCCTACAATAAAAAGTTTGGTCAGTTTGGAGATTCTGTATTTCTAGTGAGCATGGTTATGCTATCCCCTAACTTCCTTTTAATGCAAGTAGTTTGATAGAATAAATCAAATAGTTATATTCAACCATTTCAATTTCTCATATCCCTACTAGTTAATTTCATAAAAAGACACATAACTTTCCTTCTGAACTCAATGTTAATACATCATTAAAACCAGCAATTCATCATGTGTCTAACTTTTTCATGAGTGCTGCCTGAATGTTATTTGTGCAGTTAGCACAAGGCTTTATGTTTAGGTAATTTAATGTTGTAGTTGAGAGCATGGGTTCTTAGATTCAAATCCTGACACAAACACTTGTCAGCTATGTGGCCTTGAACAAGTTATGTATTCCTGTGTGCCCCAATTTCCTCGTCTATAAAATGGTGATAACAATATGCCTCCATTAGGATTGTTGCAAGGAGAAGGTTAAATGAATTAATACATCAAGTACTTAAAACAATGCCTGACATAAAGTGAGTAATATATATTACATTAACAAATAAGGTCATTTTACTTTAGAATCACATCTATTAAGGGTATATTTTTATAAAGCAACAAAAATTGTAA
This sequence comes from Tolypeutes matacus, assembly GCA_026826555.1. Lineage (NCBI taxonomy): Eukaryota > Metazoa > Chordata > Mammalia > Cingulata > Chlamyphoridae > Tolypeutes > Tolypeutes matacus. The sequence goes on from JAKSZT010054262.1 coordinate 4,839,912, forward strand.
ATGCATTTAACCTATTCATTTTTGGCACTTTCGATCTGGAACACACATTAAAGCACTTGACATGGTCCAATAGAAAGATTCCCATACTGAGATTCCCATATTGCTCTCTTTTCTCTGATTAGCTTAACGATTTGATGTTCAAGGGTATAAGTCCTGCTTTATCTTTTGGAAAGTGACAGGGTTAAGACTCGATGAAACATAAGATTCAGGGATTCCATGAAACTAGTAATCACATCAACAAGCACTTTCTTTCTTCAGTCATTCTTTGCTATTGTCTAGTAGCCATCCTAAAAGCAAATTCTTATCTTCCCAGGTATTATAACAAGCTATGGATTATATCTAGATGATATATTAATTCACAATTCCTCAGAACTCAGCTGTCATGCTTACGGATTTGCTCCTTGGAGCTTACATTCCTTCAGAGTCCAAGCATGCACTGCCAAAGGTTGTGCCATGGGCCCAAGGGTGAGTATGTGAATTTACATTCTAAGAATGTATTAAATGTCAGATGACAATGAATATCACGGAAGAAGTAAGTGGTGGTGACTCACTCTGTGCACAGCTAGCCTTTCAAGCAGGATGGTAGATTTTCTTTTTATAAAATTTCATTTAAGAGTTACTAAGATTTTATATTCAACATAAATTTCAGGACTGTACATAGGTCTAGTGAAGGACAGAATATACATTTTAGTGAAGGAAAGGTAAGTTGGCAGGCTTAGCAGGCACAAATACAATTTTGTCTAATGTAGTAACATATTTAAAGTGGATGTTTATCCTGTTAATAATGGGCTCAACAGCTAAGTAAGTTTACAATTAAAAAGTGAAAATAATTGTAAGTCCATAATTGCCACAGTATGGCAACATTGTTCTCTAGTAAGTAGATTAATAGATTAAAAGCTTGTGTTTATCTCATCCATTAGAATAAAATATTTTAATTTCGTTAGTCTGATACAGTTTCATAAGAGCAGTATTTAAAATGGTATTAATATCAATTACTGATATCAAAATTTCAGAAATCTATCATTTATGTCTAATTTCATTTGCAGTTAAAGTAACCAAATTATGCTTTTTATTTCTAAAACAATTTTAAAACCCAGTTAACAGTACCTAATTGTCATAGACCAGCATGAATTCCTCAATTTCAAAACATCACACTTTACTTTTGTGCGTTTTTCTTCATTAATTAGAGTTAACTTCCTTTAAAGGAAACACTAATTATTTTGAGATATTTTTGGCAATGTTTGTCATTGCCCTATCATTTTAATGCACTCTGTCTTCATTTGAAGGGAGTATTAAATAAATATTACCTTGAAAAATAGCCTTCAGATTTAATTTTTGCTTTCTTATTTTTGATCGCACCTCCCATTTCATTTCAGAGATTGGTTGCTTTCCAAGCTTCTAACATCATCAGTCGGTGTTGCTGAGCTATAGTCTTTATTGCCATTAAGCATTTTATAGCTGAGACCCCTCTGATGGATACTTACTCTTAAAAGCAGGAATGGCAATAGGCCAGCTTTTCTTCTCCATTCAAAAAAAGAAACAAAAGAACTCTTCACATGAGCTTGAAACTTAGAATTTTTCAAGAATATAAACTGCAAGTTAGGGTTCTGGCAACTAAATTGTCTCCCACGCTGTCTCCTGAAATTCCAGCAACTTTAAACAAGGAGTATAACTATTGATCTGCGCCCTGCGCATATAGTAGGTGACGTTTACCTTAAGCAATCAAATGCCACGATTCCTGACGGGAGAGGGGAAACAGAATTGGATTGTAAGACTTACTCTGCCACGACTTCATACACTATGTAGACCAGCGACTCTTAACCTTTTTTGTTCCTCGGACCCCTTTGCCAGTCAGGTGAAAACCATGGACCCCTTACTAAATTCACATTATATTTTGTGTTATTTAATAACTATATCACATCAGCACCAACATGTCCCCACAAGAATAATGGTTTTTTTAAATTTCTATTCAAGCTCACAGACCCCTGGTTAAGAACCCCTGCTCTAGACTCTGTCCTAACCTAAAGCACACTTAAAGAGTTATTTTCTCCCTTGGCTACTTTTCTTTCTTCTGTACTCCGTATGCAAATGCTTTTCCCAAGTCAATGATCCATCTCTAATCACTGGGATTGAACAACAATGTCTTTATTTAGAACAAGTCAACTATAGGCTGCCAAGAAGTTAAAACTCATTGTCTTCGTTTGGTTTCTGAAGTATTTTTGTACCAATTATAGTAAATATTATCTCGAAAAGATTATGTATCTCAATATTCTAAATAGCTCTGGATAGCCATCACAATTGTGAAGAAAATTACAGATACAGCTCTTTTTTGTTGTTGTTGTTAGTGATTGTTTAATATGTTATTATGGATTTTCAGAATCTATGAATTAATCTTAAAAGCTAGACTTTCCTATCTTTAAATTCTGTGTGATATTCAATAAAATTCAAGTAAACATAGTACTGGTGAATACATAGCTCTTAAAGGTATTCTTTTGGTAAAGTCCAACACTATAGCATGTTTTAAGTGAAACTCATTTCATCGATACAAAGATATATGTAATTTCCATTTTTAATATTTAGCTGGCAGAAATCAAATAATAAATTTTTGAAAGAGTATAATTTTTTTGCTCATATAATAAATTTCTCAATAAAAATTCTTGGTTTTTAGAAAGTGAAGCCGTTTTTGGTTGTTGTTGTTGTTTTTAATGTCTCCTACATATTTAATACCACTGTTATCCATGCATGCAGGGAAATACTGGTCAGTATTTTCTATGACAAATGTGCTCTACAGATTCAAATATGTTATGGCTCACCTTCAAAATTAGCAAGTTGCTTACACAATATAAGAAAAAGTTAGGATAAAAGGAAAAATTTGATAAAATGGCATATTTTAAAAAACACAAATGCTGTATTCTTGCTGTTTTAATGTAGTGTCAGGCCAGGATGTTTTGTTTTCACAACTTTACTAAAATATTAATCAAATGTTATCTGTTGTTATTTGCAATTCAGAAGGAATTTCTCTATCCCTATCTGAAAGAAGATTACCTTGTAGTTTGTTCTGTTCTTATCCAGTTAAAACATTGCATTAGACTTTTAAAGAAATTCTAATGTAGAAACCAAGTTAGGAATTTCTTAGATCCTAATTTTAGGGTGCTAATATGAACTGTTAAATTAAATCCAGTAATTAGACTGGACATAGAATGCAACAGGGAAGACATTTTCTAAGTGAATTCCTCACTTTCAATTTTATTAAAAATAAACACTTCCATATTTTGTGTTTCTACAACGAAACTCTGAGAATTTGTCGATAGGTAAATCACTTTGCTTTTTTTTTTTTTTTTTTTTTTAATGTTAAGTAACACTGGTAGAAATGTAAGATTGGGAATTTTGTTTTCTGTTTGGCCTTGGAACATACATTGGATCCAGTTTTCCAGGGTCCTCATAATGATGAAACTCTTCCTCTTAAGGAAATTCTAAGTCACTACATTGTGATATAGTTAGAAAGATGCCTCAGAGTTTTGGTGATGCTATGTTTGTACAAGTTAACATGTCCAGGCACACACACACTACACATAAACATCCATTCACCCTTTCAGTCATAATATTTTACAAAGAAAAAAATAAACTTTTTATTTTAAGACACCTAAATCTTTTTTTTTTTTTTTCTTTTCAAACATTTATCAGACTTCCTAATTTTTGTTGAACTAGTGGGTACCAAAGGGCATCCCACTATCTTTTCTTTTGTTTTTTGTTTTTTCGGTTTTTTTTTTTTTTGGGGGGGGGACCTCCGATGTGGGAGGGAGGCACTTAATCTCTTGAGCCACCTCCACTCCCTGCTTTGTTGAAGACACCTAAATCTTAATGGCAATATGTTGTGGTAGAGAAAACCCTTTATGGGAAATTTGACCCAAATCTATTTTTCCCCTGTCTACTTGGAAAACATACTTATTTTACTAAGCCTCAGTGTTTTCTAAATATTACTGAAGGGAAATAATGCTTACTTTAAAGAATTGATGTGAAAAAATAAGTGAAATGTTATTTATGAAAGGATTTCGGGGAAATGGCAGGAATTTTAATAAGGATGACAATTGTATTAAAATGTTTTCAATTGCACAATGTTCTCAAATATTTTTTCTATGAGTCAAGGGAAGTTTCCAGGTCAAAGCTCAGCCAACTTTTACTTCCCAAGTGCCTTTAAGATTCTTTTTAAGACAATATAGATAAACAAAAATTAGGATTAAAAAAATAAAAATATAAGCTCATAGGAAAATAGTACAATTGTAAAATGCTTGTTTTATGCACACACAGAGGAAATAAAAATTATATTTGTACAAATGAGTCTTTTGCTGTGAAAAGTTGACCTTCATAATTAAATATTTAAAGCTTTTTAAAAGTAAGTGAAAGATGGACACACATAGACCCATGATCTTAGTGTTTCATGAGCAAAGGATTATGGTAAATCTAGTTCTGCACCTGAGGCTCAAATAAAAAGATACATTTTATAGAGTAAAACTGAGTGATTATCCAGATACTTAGAAATATTGAAAAATATATTTATTTTGAATTAACCAGATATTTGTGGCTAATATAGAGGAGAATTTAATTATCTGGAATTTTGTTTAATTCTTTACTTCAACTTTTTGAGTTTCATTTATTTGGAGCCCTATAAAAATCATTTTCTGTTTAATAATCTGAACTATATACATAGACATAACGAATCAATTGCATCATTATGGAATTTTTATATGATAAGTTTATATTTTTCCAGTCAAGTTTCTTTTTTTTGTGCATAGTTATTAGACTTCAAAAAATGAGGAGTTATAGATCTAAAGAATCTTCCCGGGGCCTCCTGGTGGGGGCGGGCCCGCCCGGGCGGCGTGGTTGGCTGACCCAGCGAGCGCGGGCAGCAAGGGGGGGGATAAATGAATAAATAAATAAAATCTTTAAAAAAAAAAAAAAAAAGAATCTTATTGCCTTTCTCAGATGAAAATAAAGTATGTTGTGACTTCATACTTATTAAAAATTAACACTGTCCTCTTCACATTTATTTTCATAATTTCAAAAGTGTATTCACCATAACAAATAGAGGTTTCATGATTGAGAATATTCATTTGCCTAAGGATTTCATACATAATAACCTTCTTGGGAGTCATGAGCCTGTACTTTAAGAGTAAGATCAAAATTATCAACATATTTGATAAATCTTAAAAAGGTCATCTATGAGTGATGCCTATGAGTTTGTGGTGATTAGTTAACCAAGTTTAAGCTGGTGGTTATAAGGTAGTAAAATAGCCTCCACCCTTTTCTGCTTTCTTTCTAACTTGGTCTTCCTCTGGTCACTTACACCTTTTACTTGTTTAAATATTGAACTCTTTCTGGCGGCTGTACAGTTAAAGATTGCATTTTATTTCAGATTTCTTCACTTCAAATATTAATAATTATTTATTAATCTTCAAATAATTATTCTTTGGCTGATTTCTGCATAGGTTCATTAACTTTTCCACTTTTATATGACTATAACTTAGGGCTGAAATCACTCAAATGCATCTATTACTTGATGTCTGGCTGGAGGTCATCTTTACATACCTAGAGCAAAACAGCTCAGAGAACTGTTTAAGAGAGAGAGAGACAGAGAGACAGAGAGAGAGAGAGACAGAGAGAGAGAGAGAGTCAAGATGCTTGATGTGAACAAAGCCCCGGAATCTATGACTTCAGTCAGGAACTTAAAACAAATGTGTATTTCTTCTCCTTTGCCGTCAAATAAAAATTATTTTTAAGCGGCCTGAGAAATAGTGTATTTGGCTATGCACAGCCATAGATGCAATCACAGTGTGAGCTGATTCACTTATCCTGGAAATCACAAACAATGGCCTCGGTCAGGAGCACAAAATTTAAGCTAACAGCAGGAGGAAGAAAACACGAGGTACGCTTTGATCCTGCTGACAAAATGAGGTATTCATACAAGATGCTACTGTCAAAATAGTTTACTTCATAGCAAAAAGAGATTCTTTGAAGAAATATGCTCAAAGTGAAGCATGCACTTATTTTATTTGCGAACAAAAACAAATCTCTTTATACTCGCAGGTGGAAAATCGAACTCTAGAAGCCCCTCCTGAAGGAACAGTAAACGTATTTGTCAAAACAGAAGGATCCCAAGAAGCAAACGTGAAGTGGGAAGCACCTTTTTCCCCTAATGGACACTTAACATACTCAGTCCTTTTTACCGGGATTTTCTATGCAGATCAAGGTAATGTATTTGTAGTTTTAAAACTTTAAATTACATTTTTTAAAAATTTATTTTCCTCTGGAATCTCTTTTAGCCACTAGTCTTAATATATTGTCCCTAAAAATAACCCACCACAGATGAGCTAGTGCAGCAGTTCTCAAATTGTGCTGCCAAGAGTATCAGAAACAGACTCTGCTGAGAAATTATTGGCAATGTTAATGCCAGACCCACACGAGACCTATAGAATCAGAAAGGCCAGGGGAGGGGCCCGGCAATCAGCATTTTAACAAACCCTTCAGGTGCTTTCGATGCAAGCTCACGTGGGAGAATGGTAGGTCTGTATATATTCTATATTGTTTCCCCCTCGGTTAATTAAAATGGTTAAAACCTAAAACACTATTGATGCAGAGAGTTGAGCTTTAATTTTGCAGTCCATCTTCAATTAAGCTTTTTTAGGTCACTGAATATTTCTAAACTAAGTTGGTGATGCTGATGGGTGTTCTACTAAATAACTGAACGTGGGTTAGACCACATAGGGATTTTTGAAAGTATTATCAGACATTGTCTGATTCAATAAATCAGGTAGATTCATAGCATGATGCTTAGTTTAAACAAATCCTAGTGTAGAAAAACACAGGTATGTGTTTTACTAGAAACTTTGGATTTTCATTTTTATTATAAGTATATGTTTATTTCTAAAATCATTTCCTTTTATCATTTCTGGAAGTGGTCATGCTATTTTTAAAGAAGATGTTTTCAGTATTTCTTTTTAAGTTAGTATCAAATGTAAAATGACATGCATATAGACACACATCCTATTCACAATGAAATAATTTTCCTCAGATTTTAAAATGTTTCTTTGCTCCTGAATTGGCTAGACCTCTTATAGGACTTAACAACGTCCGAAAGTGCAAAGACAGGTAAGGAAAGAAGAAAACACATTCTTATTTGCTTACCATGTTGGCAAGCAAATGTACAACGACTCAAGTATGTGTCGGAGTCTGCGCTGATCTCCTCAAAGATTGGCTGTCTCCCCTTTTTATGCAATCAGGGCTTTGATGTATTCTGCTGTGAAGCACTTGTAAGATTATGAGGTGAAGGAGTGATGATTGATTTGAAAAAAAGAAGCAACATTTAGGCCGGACTCATGACAGCCCAGCCATTTCCGCCAAGGCAGCTGGGTGAATAATGCAAGAACCATATTCCCCCTTGTGTTTAATCTTGCATTGTTTTTGCAGAGAAAATTTCTGCTTGCCTTCTAAGTCATGTCATCTTGGGTTGTCATCCCGTCTCTCAAACCATCAAAACGGTATTAAATGTTGCAAAGCTGCGCAGCAAGAGAACTTTCAAAAGTCAGAACCCATTTGCAGAGCAGCCCTTGTAGAAAATGTATTCTGTTCTCGGCAGAATTTTCCTTCAGTTCTTTCCACTGAGAAGTTTACTGATTTCTCCCAGTGGAATCTGCTGGAATTTATCGGTTCATGGTTGGCAGTCACAGATTAAGGTAAATGTCGATCCGTAATGACCCTCTACATGTTAGTATTGCAGTAAAGCTGGGCTTTTATGTCAAAGATATCGGAGAGGGAGCTATTACACATGACAGGGGTGATCGAGGGATTCCAGACCAAGGCAAGCATTATTAAATATTGACTAGTTCTGTGATTTATGTAGAGCTGGAGGAAAAAAGTGACTTTTTAACCATTATATATTCTTCAGCAACGAAAACCAGCCATTTATCTCCTGCTGGTAATAAAGAACAGAGTGCCTGCATATTTTAGTGGAGCGAAAACCTGGTCTTATAAATAAGATGAACTCCTTCATGATAACATTTCAGTTTGTTAATTGCCAAAAGCAAAACAGACAAATTGGAAGCAATTATAAGATTTGACTTAAAGAGTTTTGCCGTTTGCCTTCAACTCTGGGGTTGGAAGGGGGTGAGGTTGGAAGCAAACGGATGATCTTGGGATGAGCCCTTGGAAATTCATTTCGTTGGTTCACTGTCACTGGAACTCTGATGTCCACTAGTTAAGTAAAAGGACTTCAAATATTGTCTTGTCCTGTCACCCATCAGCAGCTGGGTGACATTTAGACTGAGGGTGGGGAGGTCTGCATGGCTCTACAAGAAATGAATTAAACATTAATTTGTCAAACTTATTTAAGATATCATGTGTTCACTAGATTTATACAAAGCTTATTGAATTGTCGTATAGCTAATTGGTTATTTCCTTGACATAATGAACAACGGTATTTCATCCTTTTCTGTTATGACTGCTAAAGAGGTGGTGGTTCGAATTTATAAGATAGGGAAATTCAGCTGGTAAGGGGCAAGACTGGCTTCAAAATGAATGCAGCCTGGTCTCTGTTCTGTTGGGCAAGATATCAGGCTGTCTCTGTATGGTACTTACATAGAAACCCCATTTTATATGTCAGCTCAGATCCTGAATTAAAACTTTACAAAATCAGCATAACACTTTGTAACAACAAGTGAGGCCATGCATATGAAAGTGTGATTTCTTAAAAAATGATTCACTTTTGACCAGATATTATATTTCCATGAAACAAAATTTCAAAGACACAAAAAGAGTAAGCAGTTAAAAGTGCCCCCACCCGCCACAACCTGTTCTACAGACTCTGAGGAAATGAATGTACTCAGTTTCTTGTTTCCTTCTAGAAATACATTATTCATATATATATGTATTTATATATATACACACATACATTGTCTTCCTTCACAAATATGTGTAGTCTCCTTCCTATACATAAATGTTTTATACATAAATGATATCAAGTTACACTATTCTCACCTTGCTTTCTTTCAACCTAACAATAATTTCAGAGACCTTGTTATATCAGTATCTAAAGAAATTCCTCATTCTTTATACAGTTTTCAAGTATTCCATTGTATAAATAATACCATTATTGGTTTAACCAGTTCCCTATTAATGGACCTTTAAGTTGCTTCCAATCTTTTGATGTTTCAGAGAAAGGATGTATTAATGAATAAATGTATTGGTATGCCATTTGACACTTTTGCAAGGATATTAGGAGGGTAAAAATTCCTTAAAATGGGATTGTCAGGTTAAAGGAAATGTGACTTGGTAACTGTAAGCTGTTATCAGATTTTCTTCTATGGGCGATACAATTTAGACTTTCACTGGAAAATTATGAGAGTCTATATCTCTACATCTTTGTCAACAAAGTGTATTATCAAGCTTCTTTTCTTTGCCCATTTGATATGTTAAAAATAATATCTTGTGTTATTTTTTGAGTGTGCCTTTCTTTTATTATGAGTTAGTCTGAACATATTTTCATGTGTTTAAAAAACATTTGTGATGGGAAATGTAGGAAGATGGTAGAGTAGGAAGTTCCAGGAACCAGTTTCTCTACCAGAACAACTATTAAAGAGGCAGGAACTGTTTTAATCAACTATTTTGAAAGTCCAGAGTAGAACATTGCACATCCAGGGAAGAATGGAGGAAGAGGCAGGTAAATTATGATAAATACCAGTGAATTGCTCTCTGGGCTTGGTGGTTACCATGGCCCATCCCCCACTCTCACTGCAGGCAGCAGTGGGGTCTGGCCTTGTGCATAGCCTGTTGATACCAGAGAGGGACAAAAAAAAAAATCCACTCGCCTAAGATCCATGAATGAAAGGTCTCTGATCACTGATTTTGATTAGCTTCTTCAGCTCACTGGCAGACAGCTATGAGGGGAAACATTGTTCCAAACCTCTCCAGACAAATGCTGCAGAGGACACTTAAAGACAGTGTACTTCCTGTGGAGGACAGTTGAAGGGCTGCATTTGTTGCACAGAGGTGAAGTCAGAAAGTGCAGCTTTGAGGAGCTAGGGAGGAAGCTCCTAGTGCCTATGCTGGCCCCTCCCTCAGGGCAATTTGGAGCCAGCTGGTATTACCTTTGTGGGTCCCTGGCCTTGTTGTAGCTGGGAAAAACAGACTTGGGAAACTCCTCTCCAGTGTGCTCCCCTTCCAGAATCTGTCCTCCAGGCAAAAGCAGCTTGAGACAATGAAAGGAGTGTAAGAAACTATATAGGCAGATGGCCTGGGTCAAAGGCTTACCTCCATTAAGTCCAGCAGTGAAAAAAAATGGGAGAGGGAGAATGCTGTCTCTTGGGAAGTAAAAGGGGTATTTAAACTCTGGTAAAGAGGGGAACTCCTAAGGTCACTAATAAGCACAAACCCAGGACAAGATACAGGCCCAGGAAAGAGAGGGAGGACCCTGTACTTTGCAGTCACCTTGAACTGACATTCCTGACAGAAGGACAAAACTCTGACAGAGAACAAAGCCAGTTTACAAAGATGGTGAAAGGTGTTTTTTTTGTTCAGGTTTGCTTGGTTTCGATGGCTCCTGATATTCAAGAAAATCTCTGTCACATCACCAGTAGGTTACAAACTCCAGAAATAGACATCTTTGGGAGTAAATCTCAGAGTTAACATTTTAAAATATTAAAATGTTCAGTGTGCAAAAAAAAAGGATTATAAGACAAACAATGAAACAGAAAATAATGGCCCTTCTAAAAAAAGATGATAAAAATCCAGAAAACATCATCAAAGAAGACAAGATTGTAGACATTCCAGACAAAAACTTTTTTTAAAAAAATCATCTTCAAAATGCTCAAGAAGGTGAAGGAAAAAACAGAGAAAGAACTAAAGGATATCAGGAAAACAATGAACAATGTGAGAATCTCAGTAAAGGGATAGAAAATTTAGGAATGAACAAACAGAACTACTGGAGTTGAAGACCACAATAATTGACATGAAAAATTCTTAGTTACATTACAACAAGAGATTAGAGCTGGCAGAAGGAAAAAAAAAACAAAAAAACAGTGAACTTGAAGACAAGATGATTGAAATGAATTAGGGTGAGGAGCAGAAAGAAAAAAAGAACTATAAAAAGCAAAAATAGCCTAATAAACCTCTGAAACACCAATATGATATCAAGCATACCAATATATGCATTGTGGGAGTTCCAGAGGGGAATAAAGAGAGAAAGGAGCAGATTAAATAATTAAAGAAAGAATGACAGAAAACTTCCCAAACTTAGCAGAAGACATGAATATGTATATCCAAGAAGCCCATAGTTCACCAAACAGGATAAACTTGAAGAAAAATGTGCCCCATCACATACTTATCAGACTGTCAAATGCAAAGGACAAGGAAAGAATTCTGAAAGCTACAAGAGAAAACCTATGTGTTATGTACAAGGGAGTCTCAATAAGATTAAGCACTGATTTCTCATCAGAAACCATGGAGGCAAGAAGAAACTAGGTTGAAATATTTAAAGAGCTAAAAGAAAACAACCAAGAATTTTTTATCTGGTGAGACTTTAAAAAATTAGTGAGATATTAAGCTGTTTCCAGATAAACAAAAGCTGAGGGAGTGCATCACCATTAGCAATGCCAAAGGGAATTCTTCAGACTGAAAGGAAAGGACACTAGACAATGTTTGAAAGTGACATAAAGAAATAAAGATATCCAGGAAAAGTAACCATTTGGGTATAGGAACAATGTATATATATGCTACTGAAGTCAAGTTGGTATGAAATCAAATTTGATTGTTATTTGCATAGTATATTTTAACTCCATGGTATTCACAAGGACAATATATGAAAAATATATCCAGATAGAAATGAGAAGGGACTCAATATGGCACAATAAAAATCAAATAAATATGAGAATAGGCATTAATGGGAGAATTAAGAGAGAAAAAAAGGTGTAAGATAACAAAGACTAATTAACAAAATGTCAGAAGAAAGTCTCATTATCAGTAGTGACTTTAATTGTAAATGGAATAAACTCTCCAGTCAAAAGGCAAAGACAGGCAGAGGACAAAAAAGCATGACCCAACTATATGCTGTTTGCAAGGGACTGATCCTAAATTCAAAGACTTAAGTAGGCTGAGAGATGAATGGGAGAAAGGATGCAAAAAAATATAACTTACAAGCAGTAACAGATAGAGAGCTGGGGTAGATTTACTAAAATCAGAGAAAATAAACTTAAAGTAAAAAACTATTATGATGGGCAGAGATCTTCACTATGTACTGATAAAGGGGCAAATTCATCAAGAAAATGTAACAATTCTAAATATATATGCATCTAACAGCAGAACCCCAAAATATATGAAGCAAATAGTGACAAATTTTAAGGAAGAAATAAAAACAGATCTACACTAATATTCCAAGACTTTCAACCACACCTTTAAAAAATGGATAGAACATATGGACAGAAAATCCATAAGGAAATACAAGACTTCAATGATCTTAGAACCAAATAGATCTAGCATATATATATGGATTAAAGACGAAATTACAAAGGAAATTAGGAAATATCTTGAGGCAAATGAAAATACACCATACCAAAACTTATGGAATGTAGCAAAGGCAGCGCTGAGAGAGAAATTTATAGCTCTAAATGCTTTTATTAGAAATGAAGAAAGATTTCAAATCAGAGACCTAACCTCAAAACTGGATTAACTAGAAAAAGAAGAGCAAACTAAACCCAAAGTGAGAAAAAGGAAGGAAAAACAAAGATTAAAACAGAGATAAATGTGACAGGGAATAAAAGAACAATAGAGACAATCAACAAAACCAAAAGATGGTTCTTTGAAAAGAACAATAAAATTGATAAAATGTTAGACTGGCTAAGAAAAAAGAAAGAGGACACAAATAACTAAAATCAAAAATGAAAAAGGGGACATTACTACCAACCCCACTGAAACAAAAAGGTCTATAAGAGGATGCTATAAGCTTTGTATATTAACAAATTAGATAATCTAGAGGAAATGGACAAATTCCTAGAAACACACAAGCTACCAACACTGACTCAAGAATAAATAAAAGATTTCCACAAACCAATAACTAGCAAAGCGATTGAACCAGCAATCACTGTCCCCCGCCCCCCCAAAAAAAAGATCAGGACCAAATGGCTTCACTGGGGACTTTTACCTGACATTACAAGAAAAATTAACACCAATCCTGCTCAAACTCTTCCAAAAAATTGAACATGAGGGAACACTCCTTAATTCATTCTAGGAGGCCAAAATCACCTTCATACCAAAGCCAGATAAATATACAAGAAAAGAAAATTACAGATCAATATCTCTTATGACCATAGATGCAAACTACCTCAACAAAATACTAGCAAATCGAATCCAACAGCACATTAAAAGAATTATACACCATGACCTAGTGATATTTATCCCAGATAATCAAAGGTGTTTCAACAAAAGAAAATCAATTAATGTAATACATTATGTTAACAGAATGAAGGAAAAATGATGCATGATCATCTCAATTGATACAGAAAATGAATTTGACAAAATCCAGCACCCTTCTTAATAAAAACACTTAAAAAACTAGGAATAGAAGGAAAATTTCTCAAATATAAAATTTTTCATATATGATAAAGGGCATATATGAAAATCCCACAGCTAACATTGTACTTAATGGTAAAAGACAAAGCTTTTCCTCTAAGATCAGGAACAAGATAAGGATGCCCACTGTCACCACCGTGTTGAAAATTTCCAATACATTGGAAATTCTTGCCAGAGCAATTTGGCAATAAAAAAATATTAAATAAATAAATAAATGTCATCCAAATTGGAAAAGAAGAAGTAAAATTTTCCATGTTTGCAGATGGCATGATCCTATGTAGAGAAAATCCTGAAAAATCCACAAAAAAGTTCTGGGGTACATGATCTACACCCCAAAATCAGCAGTATTTCTTTACCCTGTTGATGAACAATTGGAAGATGAAATCAAGAAAAACTTATGTTTAAAATAGTCATTAAAAGAATTAAATATCTAGGAATAAAACTAACCAAAAATGTAAAGGACTTGTACACAAAAAACTAAAACCTAAAAAAAAAATTGCTGAAATAATCAAAGAAAATCAAAATATATGGAAGGGCATTCTGAATTTTGCATTAGAAAACTAAATATTATTAAGTTGACAATTCTACTCAAAGTGATTTATAAACTCAAGGCAATCCCAATCAAAATTCCAACAACTTTCTTTGCAGAAGTGGAAAAGCCAACCATCATTTTTATGGAAGTATAAGGGACCCTGAATAGCCAAAGCTACCTTGAAAAATAACTAAGTTGGAGGACTGTCTTCCTGATCCTAAAATGTATTACAAATCCCCAGTAATAGTTACTGGTAATAGTCTGATCATGTTCTCATAATCTGTAACAAATGTTCCATAACAATGTAAGATTTTAATGGAGGGATGATGTATAGGAATTCTGCACATTATGCATGATTGTTTTGTGAGCTAACAACTTCACTAATAAAAAAATATTTAAAAGGGTAGTGTACTAGCATATGGAGAGACATATAGATAATGGAATCTAATTGAGAGTTCAGAAATCAACCATCACATTATGGCCAACTCATTTTTGACAAGGGAATAAGGATCAGTCAATTGGGAAAGACTTCTCTTCAACAAATTGTGCTGGGAAAACTGGATCTCTATATGCAAAAGAATGAAAGTGGACTCCTACCTCACACCATAGAGAAAAATCAACTAAAATGGATCAAAGACCTAGATTTAAGTGCCAGAACTATAAAACTTCTAGATGAAAATGTAGGGAAGCATCTTCAGGACCTTGTGTTAGGCAATGATTTCTTAGACATTACACCCAAAGCACAAGCAACAGAAGAAAACATAGATAAATGGCACCTCTTCAAAATTAACAACTTTTGTGCATCAAAGTACTTTATCTTAAAAGTAAAATGACCACCTATGCAAGGGGAAAAAATATTTGGAACCCACATATTCAAAAAGTGTTTAATATCTAGAATATAAAAGAAATCATTCAACTCAAAACAAGAAACAAATGACCCAATTTAAAAATGGGCAAAAGACTTGAATAGATATTTTATCAAAGATTTGCAGATGGCCAAAAAGTACATGAAAAGATGCTCAACATCATTAGCCAGTAGGGAAATGCAAATCAAAACCACAGTGAGATTCCATTTCATACCTCCTCAGATGGCTACTATTAAAAATTGAAATATGATAAGTGTGAGAGAGGATGCAGAGAAATAGGAACATTCATTCATTGCTCATAGGAATGTAAAATGGCACAGCTTCTGTAGAAGTCAGTTGGGTAGTTCCTAAAAAAGTTGAGTATAGAATTACCATAAATGACCCAACAATCCCACTTCTAAATATACACCCAAAAGAATTTCAGGGACTCAAACAGATGCACAACGATGTTCATAGTAGTATTATTTAGTTTCCAAAAGATAAAAGCAACCCAAATGTCCATCAACAGAGGAACTGTTATATACACACACTGGAATATAATTCAGCTGTAAAAAGGAATGGCATTCTGATACATGCGACAACATGGATGAAACTGGAAGATATCATGTTGAGTAAAATAGGCCAGACACAAAGTGACAAATAATATATGATCTCATTGATATGATATAACCAGAATAATCAAACTCATAGATGCAAAATTTGAAATATAGGATACCAGGGGATTGTGTAGTAGAGGGGAATAGGGAGTTAATGCTTAAAATGTATAGATTTTCTATTTGGGATGATGGGAAAGTTTTGGCAATAGAAGGTGTTGATGGTATCATAATGTTGTGAACATAAGTAACAATACTGAATTATATATTTGAATGTTAATGGGGAAATGTTAGGTTGTATGTATGTTACTAGAATAAAATGTTTTTTAAAATCCATGGAACTCTACACATAAATAGTAACCATATGTTTAACCATAGAAAAATAGTGAATAGTACAATTGTAAAAATGTGCTTTCTTCACACAAATTCAAGGTTTTAATAAGAGTGTGGTATATGGGAACCCTGTATTTTATGCATGATTTTTCTGTAAGCTGACAACTTTTTTAATAGAAAAAAAATTGTATTTCTTTTTCTGTGAATTATCAGCATATTTCTGCTGAACTTTCAGTGCTCTTTATGTAGTAAGGAAATCTGTTATGTGAGTTGTAACTTTTTCCCTTCAGTCATTGATGTTTTTCGTTCTTTAATGCTTTCCTTTTTAAAAACATTTATATTCAAATTTGAAATTTATATTGCCATACTATGTAAGGCAGGGATCAAACCTTATTTTTCCCTAGATAATATCTCATTGTCCATTAATCCTATTTTTCCCACTGGTTTGAATTGCTATTTTGGAAAGGAACTAAAATTCTACCTTTATTTATGAATCTGTCTGGGCAGATCTATAGCTTCATATATGTCATTATAATGTTTTAAACATTGAAGCACTGTAACATAATTTAATGCCTAGTAGGCCTAATCCTTGTAATTATTTTATTTTATAGACTTTTCCTACCCATTTTTTTAAGACAATGTTTATGAGTTGCTAATTCTCCTCAGAAGTCTTGATGGTAATTTTACAAAGATGATGTTGAATTTATAGGCTAACTTAGGTAGAAACAATATGTTTATGATATTTGGTCTTTCTAATCAATATGATAATTCTCTCTGTCTTCTGGGTCCCTCAGAAGAGCTTGAAGTTTTCCCCATATAGATCTGCACATTTTTATTAAGTTCATTTGTGATATTGTATAATTATCTCTAATTGTCTATGTCTATTTTATACATTAATAACATATGATGTCTGGTATAATATTATTTATATCATTATTTATATGGTTATATAAGATAATTATATTATATCAAAAATTATATAACTTAAAAGAACTATGGTTTTAAATGATACATAGATTTCACTGCTAGAGTCCTATCTTGAGAAAGCCGTACTTTCAAATCTATTTATTGGATGATCTTACATCTGACTTCTACAAATATCTGTCATCTTTTTGCTCCTAGGATTTGTTGTCATTTTTCCTAAAATACAGATATTTTACCTGGTGGACATAATAACCTGAATAATTAGACTGTCAACTAGTTTTTAATAAACTAGATCCAGGGTGTATAAAATGACACCAAAGTTTGGCCCTGAAGGGTCTCTGCTTCAGAATTTGTGAATAGAGAAGATAAGACAAGGAAACCTAGCCAAGCCATTCTCAAGAGTGTGAGGCAAGAGAGAAACCAGGTGCCAGTGTGATCAGTGAAACAACTATGCGGGGGAAATATTTCAGGAAAACTGCCCTTACCCTTGGCTTTAATTACAGGCTAGAATAATTTGAGGATGAAAACATAGAGAATGAATGAACGAGCACAAACAAATGTGAATGGCAAAAATTAACAGATTGCCCAACCCACAACGGGATATATTAGAATGTTTTCTGCCTTTGCCTAATGTCCATCATAAAAAGAAAGAATTAGCTCTTGGATGCATGAGATTCAACCTGATTTGAAACATGCGTTCAATTATGAGGAACATATGATGTGAATTAGTTTTTCTAGGGTGTTCAAGTGCCATTTATTGACCTGGAATAAGTGATTTGTTCAATGACTCTCATGAGTATGTCATTCACCTTGCATAGGTGAACAGTCAGTTCCCAGAGATCAGTTCACAACATCTTCAGAATTGTTTTCTCTTCAATATATGAATTAACTAAGCATTTAAATTATTGGTTGCAGGTTTAGAAAAGTGTCTTATAAAGCATATTGAATGTGTGAATTTTTAATATAAGAGATATGTAAATTTAGGAACAAAAATTAAAATAACTGACAGCACATTAGTAGAAATCTGGCTTAGGTGATACTGCCTTTAAAATTATAGATTCTACTTAATTTTTTAACAGGTAGATGTAAATAATATATGATAGGAATTTATGATTAAATAATTATTTTTTAAAGATTCCTAAAAATATTTTCAACTATAAATATTATAAAACCACCTAATTGTCAAGAAAGAAAACAGAAAATAAATTAAGAAAGATATATATTCTGAGGTCCTAAAGAATATTTTTACAAATGCCAGCCTCTTTATCACTAGGCTTTCTTTAGCTACTTTATACTGATCCTATTCTTACTAGAAAATACCATGTCTTAGGACATATATCCTGCTTTTTTCTTAAGCAGTTATTGTGAAGTCCTCTGCGAATAGTTTAATTCTTCATTATCCTTCCTATTGAATGAATTGGGAAGTGATCCTCATTGCTTGATAACCTGACAGATTGTTTTGTGTGTGAGTTTCTAAGGCAAAGCACCAGGGTGTGCTAATCGCCGGTTCCTTTGTGCACTATTAACTCTCACCTGCTCTGAAAATCTGGATTGCAGCTTAGTTTTCAAATGTCTCTTTCTCCTAATCTCCTATTTTGTTGTGTGGCACAGAATAAAGATGTTGACTTGGGAAAGAGGGCAAATGAAAATGATCCTTCAGTATCAGCAAAGGGAAATATCATTTCAGAAAAAAAGGCAGATTAATTCATTCATATTGGTGAAATTGAATCTGTTTATTGATCTCTGAAAATTCTTCTCTCTCATTACAGATTGGTTTTAGGTGATTTTTCCTGATTGTATACCTCAGGAAGAGTGGGATGAAGCAAGAGGAAAGGTGAAAGAAGAGATGGAAAGGAAAGGGAAGGAGAGGGAAAGTAAAGGAAGAGTATAGAAAAAAGAGCAAGTCATAAGTTAGCATTAATCAGATGCTTTCCTTGCTTGCAAAAACTGATGACCTTGAAATAAAAACTTGATTATTTTAGAAGACAGTTTTAGAAAAGACTGAAATGAGAATCTGGAAAGAATATATAAGAAAGAATACATAAGAATAAAGAATATAAAAATAAATACACATTATTTTCTCAATGCATTAAAAAAGAGCTGGCGTGAGCAGTTGATTCCAGAGCAGAATAATTTGGAGTCATCACAGCTGATTCCAGCTAGCAGGAAGTAATCTTAGGGGTGAGTCAGAACCCTAAGGTAGAAGTCTATAGGAAGGCAAATGTATATCTTCACATAAATTGCAGTGATACCCCAGGAAACCCTTTTGGTGACTTGGGTAATGGTAGATTTTTCTTTTTCTCATGTTTTCCTCCCTGCATTTCTTTCTCTAATAGTTTCTAGCAGTGACCAAACAAGCTACAACCCTGAGGATACCCTAGAACAATCAAGGAAACTATGTAGGAGTGGTCAGAGAAATAAACAAGACGGCTTATTTATATGCGAGGAATGACAATAGTGTTACAGAAGTGCCAAGAAGTGGAAGATTCTGGTTTTTTGAGGTTGGAGGATGGGGAGCAGGAGCATAAAGTTTTCACTAGAGTAGGAACATCTGGTGGGGGAGGGGGGACAGGCAGTTTAAAGACCAAAGGGGGTTTTTTTTCTAGGTGGAGAAGATAGAGTAGTATAAATGTGACCCCACCACCACCACATAAACATTTTCCCTTTATAATTGGAGTCAGTATCTCATTCCAATATCAGTATCACAGTGTTTGCCCCATGGCATAAATCCCCATCTAGAGACAAAAGAAAACTAAGACCTGCAAGTGTACAGGTGAAGAAAGTACTGCTGGGATTGAAACTAGATGAATGTATATTTTTAACTGCCTTAAAATACCAGCACCCGGAATAAGCTTACCTTCTCCTGGAGTTGTCAGTCACCAGAAATAGTGTCAGTATATTCAAATGCTATTATTAATCTCTAAAAATCTTGGAGCACCATGAAGATTCAGTCTGTCTTTCAAGGTTACCTGGAGAAATTCAGAGACATTTGCACACAATCTGATTCTCTGAGTGTCTTTCCTTACAGAATGAAGTATGTTTTATAAAAATTACAAAGGGAAAAGAGATAGAGAAACATTGTTTTCTTGGGAAGGTAAAGAAAATAATTATACGTAGGAACAACTTAGGCTTCCAAGGAGTGTGCAGGAAGGCTAATGCTGCTACAAAAGGGACAGCTTTGTTTTATAGTCCCTGATGTCTGTTTTTTAGTGTAGAGGGAAATGTGCACTTTCAGAACTGTGCTTGCAAGCAATACAGTATATCTGACACGCTGCCCTCTGGGAAAACCCGCTAGTGAGGGAATTGTTCCAGTGATGCAGTACAGCTTGTAACTTAGAATCCCGTCGGAGAACTTTGTAGTTGCTTGTCAGTCAGTAGGAAGATAAAAGAAGCAGCTTCTTTTCAAGCAATTTGAATTCATTTCCCTGTAATGAGTTAGAGGGTCAGGCAGCGGGAATGAGCTAGCCTCAGATCTTATAAAGTGTGTGTCGTGGGTAGAAGAAAAGAACAGAGGATAGGGAGCATAATGTCTACCTCACCAGCTGCAAAAACAGGGTAATGTTGCTTGTAATGTGTCCTCTTCTTTTTAGGACAATTTATCCTGATTTCTGGGCTCATACTTTGAGAAAGAGAGGTCAGAGAAAGTAGAACTCTTTTCCATTGTTTAATAAAGCCCTGTATATGAAAATTGAAACTCAGGAAAAGTATGAAGAGAAGGGTGATAGTGTTTCACACACAAATACCCATCAAGTACTTACATGGTAAAGTATTGTCCTGTGTTTTTGTTTCACATTAAACAATTATTCACCATGAAATTTACTTGACAGACTATAAGAAATTAAAGGATCATCATGTTAGACAGTTCTTTTGGTTATAAAGTAATAGCCCTTGACCTCTCTCTCTGGCCATTTCAGGTGTTGTTTTAAAACCACAAAAGAGACATCGGGAATGGCAACTGTGAGAAAAGGTTCTTGTAATCAAAGCAAGTACTAAAACGAAGTACAATAAGAAGATAAAGAGAAATAGAGAAAATTCTGCTTGGGAAGCAAATTTCTTATCTGCAAAACAAAATTATAGTATATATACTTTTGCATAAAGTTCCAAAATGTTTCTGGAGGTATAAATATACCCAGATAGAAACCCACAGGGGAAAAATATGTTTTACCTAGAATTAAAAATCATTGCTGTATTATTGTTGAAACCATGAATGGGCAGTAATAAGATAGATGTTATTTCAAGCATTTGCCTATAGAATACACACACACACTGAATATATTGACACTTCTGATTGCATATCATGTCATGGCCAATAAAGCTATAGAAACATGTAATTAGGACATATTCTTCCACAAGAATGGAGTTAAACATTAATTTATCAAACTTATTTAAGAACTCATCTGTTCACAACACTCACACAGCAGCTTATTGAATTTGTGTCTGATATCTAATTGGCTATTTTCTTGACATAATGAACAAAATGCATACTCTATGCTGTTGTGTCGGGTGAAGTGACGACGTAATGATGAAATGCAAATCGTAACCACGGGCTGCACATTGAGTCAGGGAATTCAGTGCACAGACGTAGGAGAGTTCTGTATTGCCCTATTCTGGTGGCTGATGTACATTATTAAGCATTGCAAGTGCCTTTGTATAGAAATCTCTCAATTATATTTTCTCATGAAAGGAGACTGTTGGAAGGGGAATGTAAGCAGCAGATCACTCCAAGTGATGTACCTTTGGCTTTGGAAGCATTTTCAAGATTAAAAAAACAAAAAAATCAGATTTGCCTTTTCAAAAGTGTTGCTCAAAACATTTTCAAACTCACACCATGAATGATTTGGGAGTTTCTATACATGCCTAGTGAGGGAAGTCAGCCATGGAACAGATGTAATATTTTCAAAGAATAGTTTGCATGTCACTAACACTCCAGTCTGATGATGGTTTTTGTATGATTTAGTGTGGCAGGGGTTCAGTGCTTGCTGAATGAATAACAATATTAGAGTCAGTTTGAGGGTATTTGTAGACAAAGTTTATCCATTATTCCTAACGATCTGGATTTTGAATAAGGAGACTCTCCATAGGTAAGAGTCAGCTATAGATTGACATTGAATGGAAGTGGAGAAAAGGACAGGTGTCCTTCCATGGCCTCTGATACACAGCACTGCAGCAGAGAATTCCCTTCTCTGTTTCCTGAGGTTCTCTTGTGCGGGTCCTGGATGGGCAATCACCATCATATAGAGCTGCTAGAATCACAAAACCTATGCTCTGGCCCTTTAAAAAGTAACACTAGTCAACATCCTGTCCTGTCTACTAAGAACAGCCAACTTAGAGCTAACATGTTGCAAACTTTTGTGTGAATTTTTTGCTACCAATGAGTGACTTTCCTATTAGGATGTCAGGAGACAATTGAAGACACCCTCCAGTTTTATATAGGATTCAGAGAATTTGGATTCTTTATTTGTAAATAGGGTTGCAAATAAATTTTATGGTTTTTTTTTTTTTTTTCTAGTCATATACCTTCAAGGAGATAACAGAGGTAGTTTTATACCTGAGGAGCAGAAATCTGAAATCATAAAATTAAAGTTAGATATTTGTTTGCTTGTTCATTCTTTGGTTTGTTTATGCAACAAACATATTTCTAGCATAGTTTATGGAGCAAGCCAGAAATTTTGATAAGTTTTTGGGGTACAGTGATAAACTAAAGAGACATGGCCCCTGCTTGAAGGGACTTATGGCTTAGAAAAGGAGATAGAAAGTAACCAAATATTCACATGAAAAATACAAAATTGCAAGATTTTAAATAAGAACATTAAAGTATATATCACTAAGATTGTATCATGGAGAATTTAATATAAATTGGAGTATCAGAAACGACCTTTATGAGCAGATGACATTTAGGATAAGATATAAAAGATGACTAGTGTCTCAGTTTCCTGGCTGCTATGACAAATACCAGACAATGGGTTGGCTTCACAGGAATTTTTTGGCTCACTGTTTCAGAGCCTCAGAGGCTTGCTTCTTCCATGGGTTAATAGTGATCCAGCTGGCTAGCATTCCCTTAACAGCGATGTCCTCCCTTTTCTTGTCTGGATGTCTGGGTTCTGTTGACATCCAGTTTCTAGCTCCTTCCCATGACTTTTTTTTTTCTCTCTAATACCCATCCTCATTCAGTTGGTCACACCTTAACTAAAAAATAACATCTTCCAAAGGTCTATTTACAATAGTTTCACACCCACAGAAATGGATTAGGGGTAGGAACATTTTTCCCCCTGGGGTACATAACTCCATCTGCCACAGCCAGGCATCAACGCAGAGAAGAATAATAGAAAAAGGATTCCAGACAAAGGAAAAGCATTTGTGAAGGATTTGTGGAGGGTACAATTTTGATGGATTTGAGTAAATGAAAGAAGGGGAGTGTAGCCATCTGGGGCAGAGTGGATGAGGAATAGAATGGCATAAGATGAGACTGAAAATACAAACAGGAGCTACTTCATGCAGAGTCCTCTTCTTTTTTTTTTTTTTTAAGATACTTAGATTACATAAATGTTACACACAAAAAAATACAGGTATTCCCAATATGCCCCACCTCCCACACCTCCCACAACCTCCCACAACAACATCCTTCATTAGTGTGGCATATTAATTGCAATTGATAAACACATCCTGGGGTTTTGCCATTAAGCATGGGCCATGATTCACATTTCTCTACGCTTCTTTAAGGATTTGGGCATAAAGTTGAAATAACTACAAAGAAATGTCAATATATTTTTATCTTATTTTTTCATTTTAAATAAGCTTTATTTTACGAAAATGTTATATCCAAAATATAGGGAATTCTCATATACCCCACCTCTTCCCCTCCCACACTTTCTTCCATTAACAACATCTTTCATTAGTGAGTTACATTTGTTACAATTGATGAACACATATTGAAGCATTGCTACTAACCATGGACTATAGATTACATTATAGATTACACTTTGTCTCCCACAATTTTATAGGTTTTGACAAAATGTATGATGGCTTGTATCTGTCACTGCAATGTCATGCAGGACAATTCCAATGTCTCAAAAATGCCCCCATGTTGCACTTATTCTTCCCTCTCCCTCCCTCAGAACCTCTGGTGGCCACTGCCTTTATATCAATGATACAAGTTCTTCCATTGCTAGAATAATACATCTACTTTTGTCCAGAGTTGCATTCCCCCCTTATGTTTGTTCATTCCTTAATCTTGAAGATTTGGGATGGTGATACCAACTCTATTTCTGATTGAAAGTAGACTTAGAGTCCATGGGGCAGATGGATGGAACTGTCTTGCTTGCATATGTAAATACTCTGTTTTATGGGTGGGTGTCTATCATCATCCTTTTTTAGTTGTCCTGGGTGAATCCAGTGAACTGGAGGGTAGGTGTTGCAACTCTGCTGAGATTCAGGACTCAACGGGCATATGAACAGACTGAAGATTTAAGTCTCTGGGACATATATTTTAGTATAGTGCTAATTATAGGTTCAAATAAAAGGGTCAGAAGAGCCTTGTCTAGGGAAATTATAAAAGAGTCTAACTCTGTTACATTTAGGAGTGCATATTCCAAAGTGAGGCCCACTGACAGAATGCCAAATTCCTAAGATTTTCTGCTGTGCCTATCCTGTCTAGATGTCTCCAGAGCCCTCAGGAGTCCTGCTGTTTGAAGCACTGTTTATGGTCATAGTGAATGAGATCTTGCTGACACATGAATAAGCTAAACATCTGGAATGACCTCCCTACTCACTTTGAAGTCTTTTAGCTATAAATACTTATTTGTATTTAGTATTTCCCCCTTTAGTCAAGATCTTTTTTTCCAAACGCATCACTAGTTGACTCTTGGTAATAATCCCTCGGTGCCAAGGAGGATCATCCTTGGGAGTCATGTCCCATGTTAGGGATCAGGGGAAGGGGGAGGGAAGGTAGTTCATTTATAGGCTGAGTTTGGCTTAGAGAGAGAATGAATCTTGAAGACCTTATGGTGAGTGAAGTAAGCCAGTGAAGGACAAATATTACATGACCTTCCTGATATGACTTAAGCAAATTGAGCAGACTCACAAAAGCTAGAGTCTGGAAGATAGGTTATCAGGAGATAGAAAGAGAATAGAGGGTGGTGAGCCATTGCTCAATACGGGCAAAATCTATGATAAGTTGAAAGGGTGTTGTTGGGCAGTGGATGGGAGTGATAGTGATGCAGTGATGTGATTGGGTTCATCGGTGCTAGAATGTGAGAGGGAGGAAGGGGGTTGGGTTGGACTATCCATGGAATTGG
Source organism: Tolypeutes matacus (assembly GCA_026826555.1). Taxonomy (NCBI): domain Eukaryota; kingdom Metazoa; phylum Chordata; class Mammalia; order Cingulata; family Chlamyphoridae; genus Tolypeutes; species Tolypeutes matacus. Next base: position 4,865,068 of record JAKSZT010054262.1, read on the forward strand.
AGGGGGGCTGGAGGAAAGAACAGGTTAACTCTGGGGATTTGTATGTCTGTGGTTAAAACTACAATGGTGGGAATCTTCTTTGGGCAAATATGTCAGGGAAGGGTTACTGGTGCAGGGCATTCAGGGTGGAGGGATATGCGAGATAGGGTGCACCTGGGGTGTGCTTCTATGGAATATGAAGGTGTTCTTGTCATAGGGTGTCAGCTCAGTGAGTGGAGAACCACACAATAAACAAGATAATATTAAACTCCCATCCTGAGGAGTCTTGCTATGCTCTCATTTAGAGGGTCAAGAATCTCTCAAGAACATAGGCAGTGCCCAATAAAAGAAAACAGACCAATATGTAAAGCCCTCAATTATTATTGCATGAAGCTATGAACTTTATTCTCCAAAAATTGAAACTTAATGGTTACGATAGATTCCAAGGGGAGGGGGAAGGAAGAATCAAATAGATAGAACATGGGGCATTTTTAGGGCATTGGAATTGTTCTGCATGATCTTGCAGTGACAGATATGGGCCATTTTAAATTTTGCACCAGTGTATGGTGCAAAATGTAAACCATATTGTAAACCATTGACCATGGTTAGTAGGCGGAAGGGGTTGGGTATAAGGGAATCCCCTATATTTTCGATGTGACTTTTCTGTAACCTAAAGCTTCTTTGAATATAAAACAAACAAAAAGACACTGGGGAACATACAGAAGAAATTGTCACTGTACATAAAGATAACAGATCTTATGGTGATGAAAGACACAATGAAAGAAACCTTTTATTTTATTTTTTATTTTTATTTATTTTCTTCTTCCTTTTAATTTTTTTTTTTTTTTTTACTTTTACTTTTTGTATTTTATTTGGCAGTTTTGGATCACAGAAGGCAGTTTTGGATCACAGAAGTGTCATAACTGTGGCAGGGGAGGATCACTGGTGTTGGATGTCGGTGATGGGGGGATGTGTGGGGAGGGATGCACCTGGGGCATGTCTCTATGGCATACGAATATGTTAAAGTGGTCATGGGGTGTTGTCTCAGTGTCCCAGTTGGTGGAGACCCACACAAGAACCAAAAGAATATTGAATTCCCATCTTGAGAAGTCCTGCTACATTCTCTAATAGAGTGGCCAGAATCTCCCTGAGTATGTGGGCAGTGCCTAGTGAAAGAGGACAGACCATTACACCAGGCCTTGATATTGATGGTTGTACTTATAAACCTTGTTCCTGTGAAATTGAAATTTAGCCTAGTATTACATATTGCCTAAGAGTCACCTCCTGAAAGCCTCCTTGTTGCTCAATATATTTTTAAATTGTCATACAGATGGATATTGCTTAAATTTAGTAGGCAATAGTCTTAGACTGGAATACCATTTTTTTCCTTCAGAGATATTTTTTGTCAAAGTGATACTAATAATAAATATTATATTTTAATTTTGGATGCATATCTACATATATATTTATACATATCTATAAATATACATATATAGATATTTATACATATCTATAAATATACATATGTATATTTATAGGTGTTTATGCATATATAAGGCATGTAAGCTCTTAGTACAAACAGATTTTGTATCCTACTTTACTCTTTTATCATGAGTATTTCTCATATCACACAAAAAGATACTAGTAAAAAGCATTCTCAAGGTATAAAAAAAATGCTATCATTGGATGCACCAAGATAGCTAATAGCTATTCCTTTTTTGTTGGATATTTAGGTTTATGGTTTTTTGTATTAGAAAAAATATTTATTATTAACAAATAATTCTGCATATTTCCTCAATATATATTCATATGTATACCTAAATTAAAGACTTAATATGCATTGGCATTGGCAAAATGGTTCAAAGAAAGATTGTGTCAATTCACATGCCTTTTAAACAGTATACAAATATGTTCATCTCCCTGTAATTGTGCTGATTTGATCAGTAAAAAGGTAGGTTGCTTTAATTTGCATTTCCCTTATTCTTATTGATATCAAGCATTTCCTTATGCTTAGTATTTGTATGTTTGTCTTTGTTATGTGTCTGTTCACATACTTTGCCCAGGAGATTTTAGAGGTTTTAAAATTTGTTTTTAGATGTATGACAGTTTAAATACTATGGATAGTGATTCCTAATCATTACAGTTCAAATATTTTATCTGATTTACCTTTTTGGTTTATTTATGAAGTTTAGGAAGTAGTGTTTTAGATTTTTGATAATTAACTCTTTGCTTGTTTGTTTTCGTAAACAATATTTGCTCTATCCATAGATAAAATACATATATTGCTTTATTTTGCTAAATTTGTCAGAGATTTAAATTCATATGTTTTCTGGGCCTTGTTTCTGGGCTATGTATTCCTTCCACTTATATTTCTGTTTCTTCTTCAACCATTGCTAAGCTGATTTAATCTTTGCACTTTCAACATCTTAAATATTAGAAAACACCTTTGTAGCTAATAGATAAAATTCCCATCCTCCTTCTCCAGTGTATTATTCATTTTTAAGAAAAGATTTTAGTTCTTCTCATATATATATTCTTCCAACTGAACATTAAGTTGAGTTTAAAAAAATGCCACTAATATTTTGAATGGACATTCAGGCTTGTAAAATTAATTCTTAAAGATTTTGAATTTTCAAAATATTTCTCATCCAGGTATGTGCTATCATTACATCTATTTTGGCATTTTATATCTCTCAGTAAAGTTTTATAGTTTCTTCACAAATATCTCATATTGCTTGCTAGGGTTAAATCAGGTATTTTGCTTTTGTTGCTATTGTGATTGAGGTTATTTATTTTTCATTATAATTTTAAAAGAAATATCATTGATACTGCATTTGTGTTTTTAAAAAAATGCATTCTCACCAATATTTCTTTTAAACATTTACTAATCTCTGTGTTAATAATTTTTCCACTCCATTAAGACATAAAACACAGAGATGATTACATTTAAAGAAAATTTCCATGAGTTCAGCTCACTTGGCTATGTGAACTTAGCTGGATATGATATAGTAGAGCTACAAATATTTTATTTTATATACTTATTTTAACTATATCAAATGAATAACTGTTTCCATGAAATAAATATAAAATATTTAAAATAGTTGTATCCATTGACACAGCAATTCTGCTTCTTAAAATGGAAATATTTGTAAAATTAGGCTTCTGACAGAGTTTATTTTTATAACAAAAATTTATGGAAGCAGTATTCCTTAAGTGTTCAACTGTATTCAACTGTTGAATACATTGTTGTGTATTTAAAAAGGTTTTGCAGATATACTTTTCTTTATAAGGAATTATATTTATGATATATCATTACTGTTATAAATGGTAAGTATCATAAAATTCTATAATTGCAAAATATGACATGTAAATTTAGGTGAAAGTATATCCATGAATAAGTATGAAAGAACATACACCAAAAGTACCAAGATATTAGCAGTGATCATCTTGACATTTCAAATGATTTTAGATATTTTTTTTTTCATTTTTTCTGGTATAGTCTTAAATTTTACAAAAACAAGTATTTCTTTTATAATCAGAAACAAAAGAAGGAAAGCATCCAAAGAACAAGGGAAGAAGCTTATAGCATAAGTCATCTAATAGCAAAACTATTGAAGAGTTCAGGAAGCAAGAGAACTTAAAATTCCAAATGCTCATAAGAACTTGGGAACAAAAGACGAATTCATTGTACATAGGATGTTAAAAATCTTGGGCCTCAGCTTCTTTTGGAAGCCCGGCCAATGGCAATTACTGTTTATTACCATCTTGCTTTTACTTGAGTCCCTTACATTTAGAGTGGTTCGCGTTCACCTTCCCTAATAATTCATTCCTTTATGAGTGCTTATTATCTTTTTGCTTTGGGTAATCTGTAGTTCCTGTTTAATGATTTACTATTTATGGCATACATGCAAAAGTTATCACACTAGAAAAATTATGCTATAATAATTATGGCACCATCAAACTGCATTAAATTATGTTTCATTGTAAATAGTAAAATGTATTAATTTTTTTAAAAGCCTTTTTATGCCAGTGAGGATAAATAAAGTTACCCTCATACAGTTTCATTAAACACCATGACAGTTCAAGCCAAATTGATACAATTGATAACAACTCAGCTTACTCTCTTTCCAAGTAGTTCTGAAATCAGCTTTCTTAGGACTATGAATTAAATACAATGCATTGAACAGAATCTGTGCATTCTACAAATGAAAATTTCATATCCATTTTGTGTGAATTTATTGAGGCAGATCTTGGTACAATGAGGTTTTCTTCCACTGATTTAAGATGAAAATGAACCTGCATTTTATATGTGCATTCTAATTTTCCCTTTTGTATATTAGAGCAGAGCTGTCCACTAGTAATATAATGTGAGCTACATATATAAAATTAATTTTTCTAGTATGTACATTAAATAAATAAAAACAGTTAAAATTAATTTTAATAGTATATTTTAGTTAATTGAATATACGCAAAATATTTCAACATGTAATCAAAATTTACAAGTCAATGAGATATTTACGTTCTTTTTTATCCTACAAAGTTTTCAAAATTAGTGTATATTTTATATTTATAGCACACTTCAACTCAGATACTAAAATTTTTATTAGAAATATTTTGTTTGTATTTAGATTTCATAAAATTGACACTTGAAAAGTAGAATTCCATGTCAAGTTATTTAATAGCAGCATTTCAAGTGCTCTTGTGGAATGGCTATATTATTGGACAGCACAGGTTTAGAATGTGTATATAAGATGTCCACACAAGTCAAAAAAGTTAAACGTTCAGTCAATGCCAAACTCTTAGGAGTGTTTTGTCTACATTATTTCAAAGAACATGAGGAGACCGCTTTTTTTTTCATTGAATGAAGTGCTTGGTTGTTTGGCTCAGTTGCTAGGATCTAACAGTTCCTTTGGTTTTATGTACAAACCTTCTCCCTTTTACTAGATTCTTTAATTTTCTTTAAGGTAAATATTTTATGTGCCAAATTATGCTGAAAGCTGTCTCCTCTGGATATCCTTTTTATCCTTGGGCTAGCCTTCAATTTAACAGTTATAATAAGATTTGAGTAAACGGAAGAACACCTGTATTAAGGGGGAAAATTAAAGGAGTTAAAGTTGTACCACTATATTTTGTTCTTCCTTTTCAACTGTCTTATAAATCATGTAAATAAGGACAATAAACATTTATTGAGTGATTCCATAATACTTTGGATCTACAGGTCCATCATTTGTGATGACACATAGAAGCTTGCCCAGGAAAGCAAGAAGTATGTCATATGTCAAATGATGTCTTCCATCAAGTTTAGAGCAGCATTTCTTCCCCAGCATAACAACTTAGTGTAATGGCACTTGGCAGTATTGGCATTTCTGATATGACTTCTTTTGGCTAGCTCAGCATTCTTAAAAAATAAATAGTTTTTTCACTCTGTGACTGAAAGGGTTAAATAGTACCAATTCATTACCACTCACAAAAGGATTAATTTTGTTCTCATAAATCAGTTTTATTCCACATTTTTATTATTCCCTTGGGTGAGCTACTCCAATTGAAATCAATACAAGTGCAAGTGACACAATCAATCTAGATATTTGATTATGAATTGGAGATCCCCAGATCTGCTCTTTGCTTTTTAGCCAGTTCCTTTCTGATCATCTCCCTGAGGAACTGAATATTCTAAGTGGCATCAGTTTCTTATGATCATGTTTAAAAAGCAGATAATCTTCATTTGTATACTAGCAATGCAAGTATAAAGATAAAGAATTAAAATATATACAAATGAACCTAGTTAATAAGTGCTTCAAATTGTTCAGTATTTTTTCTTAAGAGACCGTCAAGATTGTAGAATAACTTGATTCTTTCTGGAAACACAGAGCCAACTAATACAGTGTGTGGCTCTAAGGGGCATTCTTGGGCTACATTCAGTAAGTGATAAACTCTTTTTCATGACAGAGATGTTATTATCTATTTTCACACATTTGTTTTAGAAATGAACCACACTAACTGGTCTAGATTAACAATAAGAAAACAGTTAAGGTGGGAAAAAAAATGCCGTTGAAGGGATTCAGGCTGGATCTTTTCATCTCTATAATTATCCAGACTGGAAAGCCACCATCTGGGAGATTTGAAAGAGAAAAACAGTTCAACTTTAAATTAGAGAGCAAAATTGATTAAATTGTTGCTCAAGAGGCCAACATTTATATATCAAACTCTCTTTGTTTACAAACAAATGGATATCTTATGATCCTTTACATATTGAATGCTTATTTGGAGACTCATGGTACCACATTATAGTTCTCTTGCCTCTGACTCTAGCCACCTGTTCTTGGTTCTTAAGCCAAATTTTTGCATCAGCACAATTAAATCATTCTGTAATTAATTTTCTTATATTTAGAACAAGGCACTTATCTAATTATTTCCTTAGAATAAATTCCAAGGCAATATTAACACTGCATTTGCTTCAACAAACATTTTAGCCTGACTTAAGGATTTACGTATTTCACCAGGATCTGGAGAAAGAAGACATTTTATGCTTTTGACAAATTACCTCTGGTTGTACCTTGGGCAGAGATAAACTCTGGTACATTCACATTTTCCTCTGAAAGGCACATAACTTTGAAAGTTAAAAAAGTCTTTTAGAAAGCATTTGAAACAGTAAACCCACCCTTCTTTCATCCAAGGAGCCATTAATTACTCTTCAGCTACTGTTATTAAGCATTTAGAACAGCCATTACCACTGCTGTAAAAAGACAGCACTTGGATTTCCAACTGGAAATTTCCCCAATGTGTGGAATTAGGAAACTATTTATAATGTCTTTTCTTTTTGTTTTTCTCCTTTTCACTAATTTGCACTTACAATTGTCGAATAATCAAAGATACTCCAAGCACTGTTGGAGGTATAGTGAAGCAACACAATATAGGACTATATTCAGCAGGGTTTTTCCCACATACCTTGTTTCACTCTTTCAAAAGAGCTTACTCAAGAGACTCAGTCTAGAAATTAAGAATGATTCCTTTTATTCAGAACATTTTTAAGAGGTAGCCATTTTGTTTAATTCAGAGGTCGGCAAACTTTTTCTGTAAAGGGCCAGAGAGTAAACATTTTAGGGTTTATGTGATCTCTCTCATAGCGATTCAATTCTGCAGTTGTAGCACAGCAATAACTAAAAGAATGAGTTTCCAGTAAAACTTAGGAAGCTGGCTACATTTGATTCACAGGTTATAGTTTGTGGACCCCTGTATTATTGTAAGGTGGCAAATACATTTTCTTTGGCTTTTTCAACCATCTCATGATTCAATTGATTTTATAAAATTTATACACGGTAATTATTTTAAAATCCAAGTAATACAGAGAACAACAATGACTAAATCCCACTACCTATAAATAACCAATGTTAATAAGTGGCAAACATCACTTCAGACTTTTGTCACTTCATGAGTGGTTTCTTGATAGTGAACAACAGAAACAAATCAGGTAAATTAAGGCAAGAAGGACATATTGTAAAGGTACTGAGTAGTGCAACAAGTTGTCAGGAGAGCTTAAGAGTCACACTTGTTCAGAAACCACAATGTGGCCTTGGGCAATTGCAACTCTGCTTCTGGATTCTCAACAATTGTAGAAACATCTAAAATAGTCCCTAATTCACCTGGAGTAATTGTTTTGCTCTGTCAAGTTTTTAAGTCTGATTGACAACTCTAAGGTCATGTGCCCATGTGACTTTCAGCTATCCTTTCATTTTACAAAAAAAGATGTTTAAATTGTTTCTCTGAATACTTTTTTTCAGTTCTTTCGCTGAATTTTATTCTTCATGGGCTCAAAGCATTTTTAAGCTAGATCATTTTCTTTCTTGGTTCATCTTTTCTTTCTTGATTTCATCTTCTCTCTGATGGCTGTTTTATTTATTTATTTTTTCATGTGCATTGACTTATCTCAAGACTTTCCTTCATGCCATTGGTTTAGTTTTTAGCTCTATTTTGTTCCTTGTTTTTTTCTAGCTTAATTATTACTTATTGGTGTTGTTTTGAGTTCCAGCTCATTTCTCTGGTTCTGTAATATCCTTTTTCATCTTATGAAAAACATGTATCATTTTTTTCCCAGAATGGGGAGTTAATTTTTCTTTTTATGTTGGAAACCTTTCTTTCCTTTTGGCTGTGTGCATGCATATTTACTACATTATTTCTTTTCATCTTGCTTAGCTCTTATAGGCAGCTCCACCCACACTTTACATTTTTTTTGAACAAGGTCAATTTTTTTTGGCTTATCTCTTTTCCTGGTTGATGTTAGTCTTCTCCCAGCCTAAACTTTGAGGAACAGGTATTGCTATTAATGTGTCTGTGTGTAACCTGGAAGAATGGCAGTGAAATAGAGGGTGATGAAGGATGTGTTGGACAGAATTCTAGGGATCATAGTTTCTCTTTCTCCTCTGAGATCCCATTAAATGTCCTTTGTAGTGATACCCACTCCATTCAACCATAGACCTCTTCCACTCCTTGGGATATTAAGTTCTTCTCTTATCTGCACAATTCCTGGCAGGATGGCTAACCCTGACTGCCCTTCCTATCTCTGTAGACTCTACTCTTCAGATTGGAGAGGATTCGTGAAGGTTCTTAGGATTTTCATTGGCTTATCTTCCTTTCTCTGGGATCAGAGTTAGGAGCTGTGCTATTCTAAGCAAGAATTGTCAATGTCTTTCATTTCTTGTTGGGTTTGAAACTTAATGCCATTAATGTGTCCCCTTTCCCTTATTTATTGCTCTTGGAGAATGTTCAGCTGTTTCTGTGATTTTATGATTGCTCTTTCTTTTTGTTATGTATTTTGGAAGGTTAATTCTCTGATCCTACTTAACCTATCCATTCTTCTCCATAGACAGACACTTTTGAAAGTTCGCAATTTATTCCTAAATTTCTTCCCAGTGAGGCAACTCATATCTACAATTTTGAACAGACAGACTCTGAGAGGGCACCTGGTGACCTCCACCTCCTGGGACTTTGTGCAGTCCCTCTTGTTGATTGCAGGCGGAACAGGTGACTTGTTTCTAGACTACAGACTATGGTGAAAGTGATGGAATGTCACTTCCATGATGATGTTACATAAATGTGTAACCTGTCTTGCTAGATGACTCTCCCTTGCTGTCTTTTATAGAACGAGTGGTCAAGCTGGGGAGGGCCATGTGGGAAGAAATGAAGGCAGCCTCTGGCCAACAACCAGCTAGTAACTGAGTGGTTACCAGTCAACAGCCAGCAGGAAACTGAGTCCATCAGTTCTACAGCCAGCAAGGAATTGAACACTGACAACAACCTCAGCATTGGGATCCTTCCTCAGGAGAGCCTTGAGACCCTGAAGCAGAGAGCCCAGCTAAGCCATGTCTGGACTCCTGACTCACAGAAACTAAGAGATAATAAATGTGTGTTGTTTTGAGCCACTAGGCATGTGATGATATCATTACACAGCAATAGATAACTAATACAGAAACACATGACTATGTGGCTGTAGCAGATAAAGCACATAGAACTCACCAGCAAAACATGTTATAATGCTTCTCAACATACTGCAGTTCCAGAATGGTTGCTCCCCTTTAATGGAGTGTCTATCTCAAGCTTACATCCCAGTGACTAAAAAGAAAATTATAAATATTTCATTAAGCTAAGAATTGGTGATAGACTCTCCTCTGGATTTAATAATGGTTGTTGAGTGTTCCATTTGATCACAGTGACACTAAAGGCTCAGCGTTGTTCAGCGTGTTTAACAAAGCTCTCCAAGAACTCTAAAATGAAGCCACATTTTCTGTTGATAAAATAGACGTGCTCATGTCCAATGTTCTTAATTTGGAAACTGGAGACTACTTTCTATGGGAGCACATTTGCCCAAAGAGCTCTTAGCTTATTGAGATACTGATAATAGTTTGTTCATTTAGAAAAATAACACTTTTCCCAAAGGGGAAAAATAAGTCAAAGTAGGAAAAAAAACCTGACTTCTCAGAGTACAACATAGTTAGTGAAAACAAATAATGCTTTCCTAATTTACCACAGTCACAATAAATCTCAAATTCATCTGATGGTAGTACATAGAACAAAGTTAATGAACAACAAACCATGTTTCAGATGACTTTAAAAAATAATATATAAAATATTTAGAAGGGTATTTGTGAAAAATTTAGGTTTCCCTTGACCACACATTAAAAAAGAAAATGGAATAAAACACAAAGATCCTCAGAATCTGTAAAAAATGTTCTCTCTCTTATATGTCCACAGATTCAGAACAAATGTTTCTGAAGCATCCTTTGGTCAGTTGATGAAATATTCTATGTGTTTATTCCCTGAATTACAATTGTCATACAAGCAGAATAACCAGTTTAAAGATGAATCAAAAAAATACAGCTTTCACTAGACGATAACTAATTAAAAATAACTATTAGAATAATTACAACAATGGTAAGAAATATGATGCATTAATAGAGCACTTTCCTTCTCAGAGGCAGAGTGGGTCAGAGGTTACTTATTTCTGTCTCTTTCAAAATAATCTGTGGAGAAGATAGCTCTTAGGTATATTGCTGCAAATATTTTTCTACTTTGGCAAACATTTAAGGACAGGATTAGATCCCTTTAACAATATATTAACTACAAAATAAACAAATACCCAACACCTTTCAGATACTTTACCAAAATGAGATCTATTAGAATGAGGGCATTTGGAGGCCACACTTGCTTTTTGGGTAAAATAATTTGAAAGAATATCCTTAGAAAGAATAAATAACATGTAGCTTAAATATTAATACATGCTATTTAGAGTGACCTAGAATTCTCAGCTCACATTAAAGGGCTTATTTACCATGTTGCCCTGATCAGCAGTATACTATTAGAAATGTTTTGATTTGGGTACTGGCAGAATTCTGTGATAGCAGAACAACACTGAAATTGAGACCTCAATGCAGGAAAAATATAGCACTTTTCTTTCACAGTAAGAAGTGGGGAAATTAGTTAACACCTTTTCTACCTTATGGTGTAATTGGATTCAGGAAAAGGCTAACTTAAAACAGGACCAGGTCTGACATATAAAATCCTCACAAGGTAACAAGAATCAGTTTGGTTTGTTCGCTGTCATTTCTCATTATAATCTTTGTCATGAGAATGGATTCATGTTGTGCCATTTTCTGTTCTTGTTACAATCTTTGTCACATGAATAAGATATCAGGATGTTAATGCCTGGCATACAGTATGCTGTGTGTGATGACACTGTACAGGATGATGCTGACCTTTGCAATATTATGTATTCTGATTGGTTGTTCATTTCACCTCTTTCCCACAAGTTAATAAGGCTGTAAAAAGGAGAGAACTAAAATGGCCAGCCAGTCAAATTATAGAATATTGAAAAGGTCAGAGCGGTACAGCACAGAGGAAAAAATTATGGAATATATGGTGCATTAAAATTCTTGTGACAATGATTATAACAAGAATGGGAAAGGATACCCATTTATGTTAATTCAATCTAGAGAACCCCAAAGGATGATATTCCCGGAACAGCAATCATTTATACATCCCTGAATCACACACTTGAAAACACCTATTTATCCTGGCTTTTGCTTAAAAAATAGTTGCAAAGAAAATATCCACACTTCAATGATGAAGAACACTGAAAATCAGATTCTCACCTTAGAAAATGGGCACTGATGTTAATGTTTTAGTAGGACTTTGTATTTGAAGCTGAAGGAAAGGTTCTTTATAAGTGAAATCTGTTGTGCATAGGAAATTTATTTTGGTTGTTTCTTTTTTTAACTTTTTTTTTTTTCAAAATAAAATAGAAAAGTAGAACTGAATGAAGACCCTTTAGAAAATGGAATATCCTCAAAGAGCAGTTAGGAGTTTATTTAAGAATTTTATGTATTATATACAAACTTGTTCTTGCTCATATTGTTGGCTGATATGCAAAGAATATTTCCTTCCCCTGCATCCTCAGTGAAGAGAGTGAAAGAGATGGGGGGGGGGGGAGAGAGAGAAATACTTCAATCAGAAGATCCAAAGCTCAGTTTTTGTTCTCAGATCTGCAATATTAATTACTCATTTTTAAAATTGTTTTTATGTATATTTTATTTTTTCTTATAGAACAGCTGTATTAAATTTTGTGTTCTCTCAATTTAGATCTGGTTCATATTTTCTGTAGGTGCTTTGTACTTTCTGTTGGTGCCATAGTTCACTAATGGAGTAAACATTTTATAACCCAAAGCTAGAGTCTAAGGGCATCATTAATAAGGTTGGCAAATGTGATCTAATTATTTTTAGAAGCAGAGGAAATAAAAAAAAAAAAAAAAAAAGTTATCCCCCCTCTCCAAGATGGTTCTTTCATCTGTCTGCTCATTGTTTGCTCGCCTTCTCCAGGAGGCACCAGGAACCAAACCCAGGACCTCCCACATGGGAGGTGAGTGCCCAAAGACCCCACGGGCTGCAGTGTCTGCTGGCTTGTGGCATCTGCTCATTTTAGGCATCTACTCATTGTGGCGGGTGTGGCGTCTAGCTTGTTGTTGAGGGTGCAGCATCTGCTCATCTTCTTTAGAAGGCACCGGCACCTGAACCCAGGACCTCCCATGTGGTAGGCAGGCGCCCAACTAGTTGAGTCACATCCACTTCCAAGAGGAAATAAATTTTGATCATTACTTTAAGACCAGCCTCACTATAGACTAAATAATCCTAAAGTCAGTAGATCTTAAACTTCAGCATGCTTAAGAAATATCACCTAGTGATTCCTGCACTCTATCCCCTGCTATTCTCATTCAATAGGTCTGGGGTGGAATCCAGATATGCCAATGTTTCTGAAGTACCCTGATGATTGATAGAGGTGAACCCTGAAACACTGATACAGACAACCTCATTCTACAGAGAGCCCAGTGCCAGCCCCAGTTAAAGCCCAAAGACTCGGGCCACAATCAAAAGGGATGGATTAGGGAACTCAACTTAATACTCCCCGGGCCCGTGGGGGAAGGGCTTTTGGCTCCAGAACACAAACACTCCAGGGAGCCTGTCCCCATCCACTTATATTCACAAATAGGGTCAGAGCTGAGGCTCACCAGACAGGAATGGTCATCTGTGATAGGAAATGCTTATCATTCCAGCTTGACTCTTGAGGCTGAACCAACTGGGCTGCATTTTCCAGCCCACTGAAAACAAAGTTTATGCAGTGAAAAGTGGTAAAGCACAACCCTCTCAAGAGGGGCAATCTGAGGACTTGCATTTTAAGAATCTTTTCCCAATAGCTAGGAACCCAAATTGCAAGAAAGGGAGGGCAGGGAGAATTGGGGGTGTGGGGGAAGGGCACAGATCTGTGGATCCTGCTTCGGTTTTGACTCTGGGGATTTTTGAGCTTAACTGAGGTTTCAAGTCCTGTCAGCGGCTGGAGGTCTGTGAATTGAACTGTGTGCAAGTGGGGGTGAGAGAACATTAGACTCACTTGGCTGCATGGCTCCTGGAGATGTACAAGTTCTTTTTTTGAGCTGAACAAAATGGTTATGTAATTGCATCCTTCTCATAATTATTGAGTAATTACATACTTCTTATAATTACTGAGTAATCATTGTTCTATAACTAGAACTTAATGTTACAACTAATTGTATAATTACCATGTATTAATGTTGTTATCTGGGAAACTTGGAATAAAGTGGTACTTAATATATTTCCCCTTGCCATGGAATTTCCAAAGCTAGTAATAGTGTTTGTTTCACAGCTAAAATTTGCTTCAAAACAAACAAATAAACAAACAAACAAACAGAAATCACTAGGAAAACAAGTCCCAAATATTATAATCCTGGATGTTTACTTATTGATCTTACATTTGCATCTGGCTTAAAATTTATAAAATTGTATTCTCTTGGCTTAATTTTTAGAATTTGCATTGTGGGTTTTTGTATTTGTTTTCTTTTTTTTTTTTTTTTTTCCAATTCTTAATCTTTTGTAGGATGTGCACAATTAGATTATCTCAGAGGCAATTGAGCATCTGTCTGGGTCTCTGCAGGATAAGCTGACCTTTTTGAAATTTTACAGCTGGGCATGTAACGATAGCAGCAGTTGTTTCAGCAATAGCTGAAAATGCTTCCAAGGAGTTTGTCATCACGAGAACTTGAGGAGGTTTTCAGATGCTGATAATGTAATTCTTCCTAGACAATATTTAGAAGGGGCTTATATTTCATTTTAACAAGACTTCTTGAATGCAGGAACTAGGTCTTATTTGTTTTAGACACTTTCTTTTCAGTACCTAGCAAAGTATATGCAGTTGGAGTTCAATAATCTTTGATGGAATCAAATTGACCTAGTTGTAAAGAACCTATGAGAGCTAATGTGACATAATTTAGAAATATCTTTTCAATGCGTTATGAAGTTATCAACGGTTGTTTTGCAGGTTACAGAACTTCTTGCTAACATGTATCATACGTAAAACAGGGCATATTCTGTTTCCATTTTAGGACCTTGAAATCATTCTATAGGCTGCAAGTATGTTTTTTTCTAGTTTTACTGAAAAATGAATAGACATTGTTATTCCCATTTTTTAGCTATTAAGTCCTATTCATTCCTATAAGTAGCTCTACAGAAAACTATTCCTTTGGGTTTGAAGTTTCTTACTGCCAATTTCAAGTCTAGAGCAATACATTTTTGTATGTCAATAGGGGCTTTTCTGGTCACAGGAAATACACTTGTGTATTTTTCAGCAATAAAATTTTCAGCGGATTCCTCCATCCCAAAACTATTCTATACAAGTATATTTTGTGAAATTTTCTGTACTTTTAAAGTTTTTGTCTGCCTTACCCACATTTCATTAAAGTGGTCATGTCATAACTAGACATCAGACCCTCTTTTGCATCATATGACTTTTATTAACTTCAGAGTTTGAAGTAAACCTGATGAGACTATGGGGTGGTGATAAACGGTGAGATTAGTGTTGTTTTGTTGATTGAAATGTTAGACTTTTGATAGGTAATACATTGTTGGAGAGAAGAAAATATAAGAGGTAGGTAATTGCTACTGAGAAAGTAAATTACAGAGTGCATAATTCTTAGTCACTTGCTAGTTCTAAATGTTTGTCGAGAACTTAGTTGTGTGGATTACAATAAAAACAGTAACAATATTCCCAGCTGCTGTTTATGAGTACCTATTATTTGCTCATATCATAAATAAGTTATCTCACTTAGCCTTTACAATAACATTGCAATGTAAGTGTAATCATTCCCAGTTCATAGATGAAAAAGTTGAGGTTCAGAAATATTGAGTAAGTTAGCAAAGAACATACTATTCAAAGATGAAAAGGTCAGGTTCAAAGGCATGACCATCTGATACTCCAGTTCATATTCTTTTCTTTACACTATACTTTGCTACTAAAGTATAATATTTTTGTAAATATTATCACTATTAAATACTGTCTAACATACAATGCAAGATCACTTTTAGTATGTGGCCGATTACTTTTTAAAATATGTACTTATTAAGATTGTTTCAGTATCTGTGGATCTTTCAAATATGCTGTTTCTTCCCCTTAAAGTCCAGTATCATGTATTTTTTTTTTATTTCTTTGCCCATCTTTGCAGAATTTGTGTGTAGATGATTAAATGTCCATATAATTAAATTGTGTTGGCAAAGGAAGACAGCTAATTGAAGTAAACATTGATATTCTTACTGGTTCTTTTTTCTGCATTTTAAAAGTAAATATAACATATTTATTAAACTTTACTAAAATTAAGCACGACCTTGAAAAATTGCCTCATGTAACCTTTTCAAGAAAGTATCTAACATATAAAGTGAAATAAAATGTTACAATACAATTTTCAGTCATAGCCCTTGTCTGATTTCAACCCTAATTTCTAACTCTTCTTAACTTTAAATGTAATGCTGAGGTACAGGAGATGGAGGTAAAACACTGGGATCAGGCAGTAGTATTTTCATATATCTTAGTCATTCTGAGCTTTGAGAATAGGCTTGCTGAAGTGTTGGAAGGATGGTGGTGGAACTGGGTGAGGATACATTGAAAGTAATTGTTTCACACTGTGAAGCAGCTCCTGAATTTCCCCAAAAGAGCTGAAAAATAAATCTCCTGATCAAAGCGGGCAGATATTATCACCCATTTCCGGTTTGCT
Source organism: Tolypeutes matacus (assembly GCA_026826555.1). Lineage (NCBI taxonomy): Eukaryota > Metazoa > Chordata > Mammalia > Cingulata > Chlamyphoridae > Tolypeutes > Tolypeutes matacus. Next base: position 4,881,150 of record JAKSZT010054262.1, read on the forward strand.
TTTCCGGATGTTCTGGCCAATCTGATTTTTAAAAATATATTTTTTATTGAAGTATATCATTCATACATGAACAGGCATAAACAATAAGTATATAGTAAAGATTGTGAACTTACAAAATAAACATGCATATCACACATTACTCCTCCACCAACACCTTGCATTGTTGTGAAACGTTTGTTACAAACGATGCAAGAGTATCGTCAAAATATTACTACTAACTATAGTCCCTATGTTACATTTGGTGTATTTTTCCCCCAACCCACCCTATCTGTTAAAATTATATTTTTATTAAAGAGGTTGTGAACTTACAAAACGATCATGCACATGTGTAGAATTCCCATACAACACCCCTTCACCAAACACACCACACCATGGTGGAACATTTGTTACAGATTATGAGACAATAACATCAGACTATTACCACCAACCATGGTTAATAGTGTACATTTGGCACACTTTTTCCATACACCTCCATTATCAATACAATACATCTTTGGCATTGATGCAAGAATTTTATAGTATTACTGTTAACCACAGTCCATAGGTCACAGCAATTATAGTTTTCCTGTGCTTCTCCACATTCCCACCACCCTGCAATAGTGATGTACATCTGTTCTAGCTCACAGAAGGACACTCTTGCATTTGTACCCTCAACCACAATTCTCATCCACCTCTGGGTTCACTGTGTTATTCAGTCCCTAGATTATTCTTTAGCTTTCTTTCAATTGACATTTACTTCCCCACACTACCCTCTTCAGCCACAATCCCATTTATAAACCAGCTGCTACTCACTATAATGTGTTACCATCAACTCTATCCATTTCCACACTTTTACAGTCAAGTTAATTAAAACTTCTACATACATTAAAGCATCAGTAGTTCTTCTCAACCCTCCTCTTATCTCCTAATAACCTATACTCTAGGTTTTAACTCCATGTGTTTATTCTTCATATTTAGTTCATATTAATGAGACCATGCAATATTTGTCCTTTTGTGTCTGCCTTACTTCGCTTAGTATAATGTCTTCAAGATTCATCCATGTTATCACATGTGTCCCAATTTCATTTCTTCTTACTGTAGCATAGTAATCCATCAAATGTATATGCTACATTTTGTTTATCCATTCACTGGTTGATGGACACTTGGGTTGTTTCCATCTTTTGACAATTGTGAATAACGCTGCTATGAACATTGGTGTGCAGATGTCTGTTCGTGTCATAGTTTTTAGTTCTTCTGCATATGTTCCTAGTAGAGGAATTGCTGGATCATAGGGCAGTTCTATATTTAGCTTCCTGAGGAAACACCAAACTGTCTTCCACAGAGGCTGCACCATTTTACAATCCCACCAACAGTGAGGGAGTGTTCCTATTTCTCCACATCCTCTCCAGCTCTTATTGTTGTCTGTTTTTTTAATAACGGCCATTCTATGCAGTGTTAGATGATATCTCAATTGTTATTTTGATTTGCATTTCCCTAATGGCTAGTGATATGGAACAATTTTTCATGTGCTTTTTGGCCATCTGTATTTCCTCTTTGAAGAAATGTCTATTTAAATCTTTTGCCCAGTTTTTAATTGGATTGCTTGCTCTTTCATTGTTGAGTTGTATGATCTCTTGATATAATGGAAATCAAACCCTTATTGGATATGTGGTTTCCAAAATTTTTTTACCATTGAGTGGGCTGCTTTTTCACCTTCTTGATGAAGTCCTTTGAATCACAGCACTGTTTTAATTTTAAGGAGGTCCCATTTATCCATGTTTTCTTTCATTGCTTGTGCTTTCAATGTAAGGCTTAAGAATCCACCACCTACCACCAGGTCTTGAAGATGTTTCCCTACATTTTCTTCTAGGAGGCTTATGGTACTTGCTTTTATATTTAGGTCTTTGATCCATTTCGAGTTAATTTTTGTATAAGTTGTGAGATAGGGTCTTCTTTCTTTCTTTTGGCTATGGATATCCAGTTCTCCCAGCACCATTTGTTGAATAGACTGTTCTGTCCCAGATTTTGTCAAAAATCACTTGGCCATTGATGTGAGGGTCTGTTTCTGAACCAACAATTTGGTTCCATTGATCTATGTATCTATCTTTATGCCAATACCATGCTGTTTTTTAACCACTGTAGCCAGGTAATATGATTTAAAGTCTGGAAGTGAGAGTCCTCCAACTTCACTTTTCCTTTTTAAGATGTTTCTGGCTATTTGGGGCCTCTTAGCCTTCCAAATAAATTTGATAATTGTGTTTTCCATTTGTTTAAAAATGCTGGTGGAATTTTTATTGGAATTGCATTGAATCTGTATATCAATTTGGGTAGAACTGACATCTTAATGATATTTAGTCTTCCAATTGATGGTCATGGAATGTTCTTCCAATTATTTAGGTCTTTTTTAAATTTCTTTTAGCAATGCATTATACTTTTCTGAATACAAGTGCTTTACATTCTTGGTTAAGTTTTGGCCAATCTGATTTTAATAGTGAATTTATAAAAATGTGCTATCATCAATTGTAACAAATGTTCCACACCAACGTAACATTGGTGTTGGTGGTGGGGTGATGTATGGGAATCCTATATTTGTGTATGATTGTTCTGTAAACCTGCAACTTCTTTAATAAAGGAAAAAAGGGTGGGGATTAGACAGAAAATCAACTCACTTCTCCATCAAAATAAGTAGAAAAAGTCCCAATTGATGATGTATGAAATATCTGACAAATATATTCAAGTATTCTATTAATATCCAGAACAATTCTAATGGCGGAGGGTATTTATTCCAGTGTGCACATCAAAGAAAATCCAAGGATAAATTACCCTCAAGAAATTATAAAAACAATTCTTCAAGTGATCAATGCATATGCCTGTGCAGTGTTTTTACTTATGGTATATGCATGATACTGGTGATATGGTTTCATACTATCTCAGAATACCAGCCCAATTATTTTGATCACCATGATGAATGACTTGGAGAACATAATGTAAACCTATTTAACAGTTTGCTCCCAAAACAGAAAAATAAATGTATGCATATTGGTGAGGACACATGTACTACATCTTAGGATAGTGACATTATAGTTATATTTAGTATAGTATATTTAGGAAACCCCACAATATATTTGAATAATAGCAAGAAAGAATCCTTAATAATCATTTTAATAATCTTTTCTTTTATCAGCAGGCAATAACTACAGTCTTCTGAATGGCACCCAAATTGTGCACAGCAGTGAAGAGACCAACCTTTGGGTGCTCATCAATGGGTTGGTTCCTTTTACTAACTATACTGTACAAGTGAATGTTTCAAATAGCCAAGGCAGCTTGATGAGTGATCCTATAATGATTTCAATGCCTCCAGGGGGTAAGTCTATGTAAAACGTTGTTTATCTAATTTTACATAAATACCCTAGGACTAAGTCTCTATTGAACATCTTGTTTATTGTTAGCATTAATTTGTTTTAGAACTTAGAGGCTCAATTGTATTTCCAATTGTTTTGTTTTGCTTTATCGAGACTGTTTTATCATTCTCTTCTATTCATTCTCTTATTGTTTTATTAAGACTGCTTTTATATCATTCTGTGTGCATATGTATGTGATGTATGTATGTATACATATATATCTTACTCTCTCCATGTTAAGAAGATTGGTAAAAAGCTTTTTGTTTAATTGAGACTTCACTTAGCTTTAAAATTTATATTTTCCATTTGAGCATTAATTTTCTCCTGCAATGGTTTTCATTCTTGGTGTTTTGAAGAACTGTTTTGGATATACATCTATAAGTTTAGGCTTGGTAAAAATGGTCAGTGGGAATATAATGGACAAAATAGGAAAACTACTCTCAGCACTGGAGAAAAACCTTTAAATGACATGCTCTACAGATTGTAGTTCAACAGTATCTCTACATATGTGAAATATCTGGATATTCTTGTCAATTTTTTATGAAAAAATTTATATAACTTATTCAAAATTACCATTATTTTCATCTGCAATCAACTATACTTTTGTTTTAATTATTCATGGGAAATAATTATTACGAAGAAAGTTCCCTCTCTGGTTGGTTTCTAATACCCTTGAACAGAAAGCATGCCTCAAAATAATAAGAGCTTGATTCTCCATTAAGCATTCAAAAATATGCTTTCTGAAAATACTGAAGGAAAAAGACCCCAGCATATACAGTATAATCCCTTATAGCCCAGATTTGGTAACCATGGAGTTCTAGACCAAGGGAAAACATGGCTACCTGCGGGGCTGGATAAATTCCCCTCCAGTCCCAAAGAGTGTAGGAGCAGCAAGTGCCTCATCATTAGAGGAAAATAAGGGTTAATCATACAATTTGTATGGAATCCCCCCCCGCCCCCCGTCCAAAGAAAAGATTCATTACCTGTGGCATCTAAAAACCACTCACGATCATCTACATTTTATGGCATTATAAGAATTAATGAATTGATGCTTACTAAAATACTTGAAACCCTGAATAGCAGAGGTCACATGTTTAAGAAAATAATGCTTGAAAGAGACTTTTGGGGCTGATCAACTCAGGTAGAGCATCATGTTCATGAACAATTAGTAAGAAAGGGAATTGAATTTAGACTGGTGTTTGTTTAAGAATTAAGACATACACACACACAAATCCTTGAATATTCATATCTTCATGTTTCACTGTAACACAAATGCTGGAAGGCATAGAAGATTTTCATGTCTCTGAACCTTAGCACATACTGCTTTTTACTCATATTCAGACATTGAAGAATAGTACTTTAATGGAGATTTTAAGTTTCAAAGCAATACTTAACAGGGGGTATGGACTATTCAGTGATTTATACATTCATTTTATGGCCTTTACACTGATTTAGTTTATAATTTACATAGCATTCATCAAAAGAGAGCTAATTTAATTCGTTGTGCGAATGTATGTTCTAAACATTTGTGTATGTGTGTATATATATGTATATACTCATATATATATATGAGATCATATATGTATTGATTATGGTGATTCAGTTAAAAATATATATTGCTAATTCGGTATACATCTGTCAGTAGAAAGGTTAATATTATGTGAATAGAAAGAAACAAACGCTGTTTTGCAGTGGTACAGCAGAACTGAAGTAAACGCCTAAATGAGGCTTACCTTTACCTGTACTATGTAGACGCTCATCTGTATCATTGTTATATTGCTACCCAGGCTCAGGCTCTCTAGATCCAATGCAATCACTCATTTTATATATTCAGAGTTCTAGAATTTGAGAGATTGAACTTTACCACGAGAGGAAGCAAATGTCTTTAAAGACAGACAGTGATTTGCTCAAGTTTATTACAGCCGTTAGGACATACTTTCTTTCATCATTAGATTGTTGTTGATTACAATTAGGAAACTTATAGCTTTGAAATTATCTTTTTTATGACCTTGTGGCAGTTTAAAGGTGATACCTCATTGATTAAATAGGTTTTAGTTCATGCTTCCTTTTACTTAATGATCTGAAAACATATTATCCTGATTTACACATAAAATCATGCTGAAAAGCATGTGGCATTCACTAGAATATGTGTGTTTAAGTAGAATTAAATTAGTACTGAGAGTTATTAAAGAAATCTTCCATGCCTTTGTCCAGTGAACTGTGTTTCATACTGAAATGAATAATAAATGAACCAATATACAGAAGTGAACCAACTTATGGGCAGATGAGGTTCTATATGCTATTTACTTTTCCATTATATTTGGATTGTTATCATAATTGCCATTTCCTTGATTTCAATATTAGATCTCTTTTATGGTGATGTTGAATTCCTAGCAATATCTTTCAATGCTGGATTATGCAAGATTTGTAATGATAATACCCTTAGCTGTGTTTTCTTCTCAGTATATTTTAAGAACCTATTACCAGAAGGCTTGAATAAAACATAGATGCTAATTTCTTGCTTTATCAAATGTTTGCTATCAAATGTGGCCTGGAAAACCCCCTTCACCCCTTTGATCTGGCCAAGTCCTACTCATTTTTAGATTTCAACTTAAAAATCACTGCATCAAAAAGTCATGTCTTCCCAACTGAGGCTGAGATACGGCCCTCTTGTATCCCAGGGTACAATCATATTACATTGAAATTGTCTGTCTAACTTGACTGTCACTATCACTATCAACAGATCCTACCCAGCAGGGACTGCTGCTTATCCACGTTTTTAACTTTGGCTCCTAGACCAAACCTGACACATGGTAGGTGCATAATAAATAGTCAGTGAAATGAATGAATCAATAAACCAGCAAGATAGTTTAATTACCAGTTTTAAATTGGCAGCTTATCATTGCTCAGGTCTGCCTCTGCCAGGGACTCTACCTGATCACTCTCATATTGTAGCCAGCTGTGGTAAATGTGACTTTCTCTGTATATATATATAGGGATACATTGGCCATGTAGATGTAATCGAGGGTCCAGTCTATCGGGAGGGCGAGGAGTATCGGAGGTCAGGAATATTCTTAGGTTGCACCAATTCGTCACTCTGCTTCCTCCCCTAAAATGGTTACTTTTCTTAGGCAAGCATAGGATGAACAGACCTCGGTTTACGTAGGAATTTGGAAAGAACGGGTAAGGGGGCATGGTAAAGAATTTTGCCCTGTTACACCATCCCTTAGTTGATGGGTAAGGAACATCTTTACTAGCAGCTAACTCTATTTTTCTGATGAATAAAAATATGACTAAAAATATGATAAACTAAAGTAATTTTGAAGATGGGAAAAAAAGAGGGCAAGATCATGTTTCCAGTAGCTTACTTACGTAGATGGACAGTGGCAAATCCTAGATAGCACATATTTTTTTCATTTTAAAATTTCATTTTAAATCTTATTTGTTCAATTTGAGGCATTTTGTTGTTGCTTCGTGTTGCTGTTTTTTTAAATCATGTAGCACATTCTTTTCTACCTCTGTGCTTTCAGGTTTTGTAATTCCACAATTGCTGTATTTTTAGATTGTTTGTAGTAACATATTCCTTATATTTAGCACTGTTGTAGTTTTGGGCATGAATTATATATTTAATCCAAGCTCATGAATAGCATTATAGTGCAGGTTCAAGAGTTCTAGGAAAAGGATTTAAAAAAATAAAAACGTAATCCAAATGTTAATCCATAAATATGAAACTTTCCTTTGAACTTTACCCCTTCTAGGTCTGGAGTTACTAATGGGGTTAGGATTGCAACTCTTAATGGGGCTCAGTGCATTAGTGTTTTGTATGCATGGAATTCAACATTCAGTTTAATAAGTGGTTGACATTGGTGATGTCCCTTAATTTGCTTAAATCTAATTGGCTCTTTTATCAGTCAAACCTGTATGGATTGGCAATTGATCAGAAAGGGTCAGCCATGACTCTGCATGTAGTTAAATGATGGAGCCACCAGCTAAACTCTCAGTTGCATGATAATAAGCAAAGGAAGAAGAACAAATGAGCTTAGAGGAGGAAGGCAAAGAAGCTTAGAAGTTTTGCAGGATCTTCAAGTTCAGAACAAAGGCATTATAGAGTATATAAATTTTAAATACACTGAATTTTGCCTCCAGACTTAAAGCTTTTTTTCCAGAAGAACTGAAATCTTGTCTGAAACTGTCTTTGTTACATCAAAGAACTACTCAGAAAGCTAAAAGAGACAGAAGAAGCATAAAAGGGCATAGTTTAAAATGATTAGTGACAAATTCCATACCAATGAACTAGAAACAGATTTTTTATGAGTTTAATATTTTTCCAAAAGAAATAATTTTATTCTATTTATCTTTTTCTGAACTGTTTTATTGTATCTGTGAAAGAACCCAGAGCCACCTTAGTTTGCAAACTTGATCCATTTTTCTATGACAATAAATTATTTGTCATTTATACATTCAAATTGATGGGAATTATCATTTACAAACTTTATAAAAATACTAAGCTTGAGGAAAGAGTTTCTTTTCCAGAGGTATGTTATTTAAAAAATAAAAATCTGAGGCAGGGCAAATGATAGTAAGTGGTTTGTTTCCGTTCTTCCCCTTATCCCCCTCCCCAACTAAAACAAATATGAAAGAAAATGAGTGAAATCAATTTGGAATTAAAACTTAGGCACGTTGTAAAACACAGATTTTGGAATCATCCACACCTGGTTTTTATCTAGCTCATTCATTCATTGACTAAGAGCAAATCCATAATTATCTCTGAGCCTCTATTTGTTCATCCATAAAACAGGCTTTTTGATAATTCCCACCTGACAATTGTTTGAAGGATTAAACAACAAAATATATGCAACGTGCTTAGCACAGTGCCTGTGTTGATAAACATTTGCTGCTTCCTTCCTTCATTGTTCTATTTTCACTGAGACCTTTTTTTGATCACTGCAAGCTGAAAAATGCCCTCGCAGGGAGAGCAAGTGAAAACCAGAGCCTTTCTTATAGCTAGAGAAAAGAGGATGATTTTACCCTGCTATATCCCTGTCCCTTCCTACACTTACCTCCTATATTGTTGACATAAATATGGCCAGGCCAGTAACCCTGCTACGTGGTAGATGTGATGGGTATTGAATGATGAAGTAGGCAGGAAGTATGGGAAGTGATTTTCCCTTTGAAATAGCTGTGGCATTCCCCTCATGACCTCTGTGTAATAATTTGCAAATGATTTTTACATCAACCTCTCATTGGTTATCTTGGGATTTCAATGGGCGGAAAAGCAGCACAGATTTTTCTTAATAGATCTCCCTTCCGTATTCATATTGAACCACTTTCTGAATACGATTTTTATGGTTATTTTTGTTGATTTCCAACATCTGTGTATTTTTGTTCATAAGGAAATGCTTTCATAATATTACTTTGTTAATACTAGCCAAATAAGAGAAAATCGAAATTTTATGCAGTATTTTTTGCCTTCTCCTTAATTCTCCTCAAATATATATTTTATAAAATTACACCTTTGAATTGAAACTTTATTTCACTTTTTGCTGATAGGAAAGCTTAATAGTTCAGAGAAAGTGCTTTTGGATAACTATGAAATGTTTGCTTTTTAAAATATACTTGTTTTTTGCCCAATTGCTCTAAAAGAATTATATGTTAATCCTTCAATTTTCATAGATTGAGCTTCTGAATTAATTTTCATTTAGATTTTAGGAAACCGGAATGCTCTTTCACCTGTTTTGCTAAGTAACAAACTACCCCAGAACTTAGTAACTTAAGACAACCACTCTGTATTACTCACAATGATGGTACGAGCTGTCAGGGTGGTTCTTCTGGTGATCCACCTGGGCTAACTACCCCTGCTGCATACAGCAGTCCAAACAGCTGGGACAGACGGGCCTCTCTCTCTTGTGGTCTTGGTTGCCTAAGGAGCCTAAACAGGGCTTCTCAGAGCATGGTGAACTCTGGGTTTCAAGGGTCAAGCCCCAACGTATAAGCACTTATCAAACCTTTGCTTGCCTCAAGCTGACAAAAGTGAACTTCTTGGCCAAGCCAAGGAACATGGATACTGAAGGAACGATTTGCTGGGTCCCCTTAATGTGAATGCCTAGTTACACACACACACACACACACACAATTATTATATCAAATTAGTTCTATATTTTTTGAAAGTATGGCATACTAGCATACACAAGCACACACACAATAGTGGAGAATATGTTTACTAAAATTTTCCTGAAATACAATATATGAAAATCTTTCCTAAAAGTATCCTGTTTAAAATGTTCTAGGCTTAATATTGGAGAAAAATCCTGAGCTGTTCTTAGATATGGGTGATTTTTAAAATTATTTTTGTTGTTGCTCAATATTGAACTTCTGCTTGTGGTGGTAAGCCGTGAGGACGGGGATTGTGGATTTTTTTTTGGGGGGGGCGGGGGAGACTGTACTTGATTTGTCTATTTCTGTACTCCCAGTGTCTAGCACAAAGTACCTGCTGAATGAACGAATGCCTACGTGACTTACATGAACGTTTTTTGATAGTGATAACTTGGAAAATAAACGTCAAAAAAAATCATAATATGCTATTGTTAACTTTTACTTAAATAAACATTTTTCAGATAATTAGGATTGACTTCTTCTTAAAATCAATTTATCTTAGTCCTACCAAGATTGCCATAGCAGTGTAGAAACAAGTAATATAGAGCCTGCTTAAAGTATGAGTGTGTGTGTGTGTTTACTTCTGTCTTCATCCACCTTTTAAGTTAACCGATCCTATCATGTCTAGTGATGAGTCAGTTAATTGAAAAAGTTGGTTAAAACAGAAAATCTTTTAAAAATCCATATGTACATTAAACACTTAACTTAGAACACATAATTATGTATTGACCCAGCAATCTTTTTATATAGAGCCAAGGTATTTTCTTTGAGTAGTAGCTTGCTATTTATAGGTCCAGCATCTTTCTTACAAAAACTACTCCCATAATAATTATATTTTTATAATATATATGTAATATAGCATTATAATTTCCAGTTTAACTCCTGTAAAAGTAGAGCAAAAAATTAAGGATAATTAAAAAATAAACTCTTTCTAGTTTTTAATAAGGACAGACCCTTTCTAGTTTTTTAACTATAATTTTCCCAGTCTTTTAGTCATTTTTCCTATACCTAAGTTACCAGCAATGTTTTTATTGTCATCTTTTCAAGTTTGACAAAGTTAATTCACTTTTGATAGAAACAATTTTCTATTACTTTACTAGTATTCATCAATTTAAGTGATATTTAATTAAATTTCATAATTACAAAAAGAAGCACAACTGTAATAACAGCTTTGGAAAAACACAGCTGATTCCTAGTAAGTACGATTCAACTGATGGCTGCAAAACTGAAGAGCAGTTTGCTATCTGTCTCTATACATTACAGAAAAATGGATTTAAAAAAAATTAATCTGGAGAATCAGTTAAGAATAGGTAGGTAAAGTGAATGTCTACGATGTATGAGAAGGAAATTCTTTGAAGGTGGCAGAATGATCACCCTCAGGGAAGCCTACCCTGGGGTTTGTGGTTATCAAATTCTTCTGTTGGGTATTACAACAGCTCTGTCTTAAAAGAAAAAAAAGAAAGAAAGAAACAATTTTGATAATGCAAAAGCCACAATGAAGATATAGAGTTGTGAAAATTGCATTCGTTAAAACAACATTATACCACATAAACATATGGTTTGTCTTTGCTGTCGGTATATTAAAAGCTACACAATTTATACTACATCCAGTCCGTATGAATCTTTAGAATGGTTGTGCGTAATGTTTTACTTCTGTGTATGTCTTCCAAATGTTCTATTTTGCCCCTGGAAGAACTAACTCGTTGAAGGTAATGAAGCAAGTTCGTTCAATGAATTAAAAGTACTTAAATTCTTAATATAACAAGTAGTGTACTTTTGAAAACATACACCAGGACATTTAGTTTAACCGGTGCTTTCTCCCAAATATATTATGAGAATAAGACCAAAACTTTTGTGACTGTCTTTAAACATGTTCTCAAGTCCTTTTGTGAAATATCTTACCTTTACTTTTTTGGAATTGATAGTTTACCTTGCTGTATGTGTCTCTGTGTGTGTCTGTCTATGAATGTGTACAATTAAATATCATAAGCCAAGGAGAGGGATAAATGTCTATTTCATAATCTGTGAAACAGTCTTCACTTTTCACTTTTCGCATCTTGACAAGGAACTTCCTGCTCATGAAAACACTTTAGAAAGGAACTAACTTCTGAGCTAAAAAGAAGAGGGAAGGGAACTTTGAAGTGTGCTTACCATGGACTCAACAAGCCTCGAGCAAAGGGCTGCCAGCTTTCCACATTTGCATATTCTCATGTGGTTTATATAGAAATACACATGCCCACTCACACAATTAAGTGCTATCTTTAGATCATCCTGGGGCAAGAATAGAGATACAAAAAAAAAAAAAAAAAAAAAATCACATTTTTTTCTCCTTTACTAAGGGAAAGGAATGGGAAGTATTATCCCTTTACATCCCACTGATATTTTAAAAATCATATTTTTACAAAGAATAAGTACAATTCCCCTTCTGTTTTTATCTTGGAAGAAAGGTTTATCTATTACTTTAAGGTTTAAAAAGTCATGTCTGTCTGCCTGGCTCTGGAGTCTGAATGCAACTGGAAGTTTTATTTGAATTCTTATAGTGCCCTAAAGAAATTTTTGCTTTATTTAAAAAAATAATCTCTTATTCTCCTCCTTTGCCTTTACTATCACAGACAGACTCTATGCCTGACTTGCATGTAGCTCTACGAGCACTTACCTATCTGTATAAATAGTTTTACAAAAAAGTGAGACAAGTTCTTAATATATACAAAGTACTGAAAGACCATCTTTTTACCTTCTTTTCACTAAGGACTTCAAGAAAATCCCTGTTGTATTTCTATAAAGGGCTATAAGCCACCAGATTCTAAAGTTTCTAGAGTGCTATAAAAACTTCAGTGAAAAAGAGATTGTGCCAATGGGCAAATTCACTCCAGCCACCATCATATTCATGTTTACTAATTAGCTGGGACAAATGAAACTACAAATGTTAGAGTATCTACCATATATTTTAAGAGAGCAATCCTTCCCCTTCACATTTAGAGAATCATTCTGGAACTTAAACTTCCACCATCTTCAATTTTTATTAAAATGTTTCTTTTCATATGTCTGTACCATATCTTTTCTAGTAGAGTATAAATTCACAGTAAGGACAGAATGAATAGATGAATGGCAGTAGATAGAAGAGTCACAGCTGACTTATCTTTTTTTGGGGGGAGGACATGTGGAATTGGATTGTGGTGGTATAACTGTCAGCATTTACCTCAGGAAATTAGCAATGTTTACTACTGTGCTCTCAGGGGATGATGGTGGCCATGGGTTAGTTTTGTACCCAACATACCTTCGTCCCTTCTTTTGATTACAGTACTACAGTTTTCCTCTCGGCACCTCTGGCTCTCCCATTCTCAGTCCATGTGCTGTGTGTTTAGTTGACTCCATCACCAGGGATAACATCATAGGCCTTGGCCTCAGTGATTTTTCAGGAAAGACATGTATCCCAGTCAGAGACTCAGTAAGCCAACAGAGCTGACAGAGACAATTACTCTCCCCTAGGTTTTAATCTGGGCAAAAGTAGGCCTGAGCTGCTGTCAGCCAACTTGCCTCTCAAAGATCTGAGAATTTACTCAATGTGGAAAGAAAGCAGAGTAGAGCTGAGAGAAGGAGGTAGACTGAATTATGATTTTACGTCATTTGCTCCCTTGAATCCAACTGTGGCTAAAGTCAACTCTTCACCTAGATTTTTCAATTGCATAAGCCAATTAACCCTTTTAATCACATAAACCAAGATGTGTTGGGTTTTCTGCCGCTTACACACAAAAGAATTTAAATCTCAATAAGCATAAAAGAAAGGAAAAAAGAGAAGAGAGCATTTAGACAAGCCTCATAACTTCTCAAAAACCTTACCAAACAACGGCAGCCCAACATGTGTTGACTTTTTCTTTTTAGCTCTTAATTTTGGGAACTTCAAAAAGCAAACCTGATGTGAAACGAAATAATAATGTCTAAAGCTGTGAAATTCCTGACCTCATTCTGGGAAGCTTCTCTGAGCCACTTCATTTGGCAATATTCTGAGGTGCTTCGCCTCTATTTTCAAGTCTCAGAGCTCTGAGTGCCAGCAGCACTTCTGCACCAATTAGAAGTTTGTTCTGATTTAAGTCATGCTCCTTGACTATGATGCAGGCTTCTTATCTCTAAAATGGCAGGCTTGAACTAGACCTACGCTTCTCACAAATGTTATCCCAGATAGGAGCATCAGCGCACCTGGGAACTTGGTCAAGTGCCAACTCTTGAGCCCCACCTTAAACCTATTGAATCAGAAATTCTGAAGTTGGGGCCAAGAAATCCATATTTTAACAGACCGCACAGGTTATTTTAATGCATATCCAAATTTGAAAACCACTGAACTAGATCATTTTTTAAATACCTTTAAAGCTACAAATATATCTATATATATATTATGTATATATTTTTTATATTGTCTGTTACTCTATGCCACACTCATAATTGGGGCACAGAATTGCTAGAGGAAAAATATGTGAACTAGAGCTCAACACTCAACTAGTCTTTGAATATAGAAGCTCAATTCTTAGGGCCAAAGACCTTTCTCATGTAAGGGAACCTGCACATTGCTCACAGTCTCCCCAAATGGTGTAGGAGCAGAAACCCCGAATAACCGATTCCAGATGTTGAGCCCTACCTGTGGCACCAGAAAGCAACAAGCATGATATTTTATGCACTGAGGAACACTAATCAGCCCTACTGTGAAGAGGCTGTCAGCTGAATTTCCTCTGCTCTTCAATTCCTTCACAGAACATCTGTTATAAGGAAATCCATGTAACTAAGATCAGAGTCTGTTCCCTCTGGGGATTTTCCTTTAATGAGAGTTATGGCTGCCCCTCCTCTGTAAGGTTTTGAAATGTGTTTCCTCAAGTCAGTTACAGCTTTATTCTAGATTCCATGGTTTCCTGGCTATTAAACTTCATAGTTAACATTTTCCTTCTAGGAGTTCACAAATACAACCCCACAGAGCAGGTTGACATAGTTTCTAGCTTCCCAGAGAACAATTAAAATCATGAAGTCTTTTTTTATTTGATAAAAATAATTTTCTTTGGTGTAGTAATTACTCAAACTTAGCACTTACTATGTTCAGGGGCTGTTTTGCACATATTAACTCATTTAATTCTCACAATGACTCTATGAAGAAAGTACTATTATTATTCCCATTTACACATGAAGAAACTGATGAATAGAGGGTTCAGTGGCTTTTAACTAGTAACTTCAGGACTTGCGACTAGTAAATGGCAGAGACCATATTCAAACCTAAAAACTAAATCCTCATTCCATATTCAAGCCTAGCATCTGTGATCTGGGTTCATACATTGGGACTGAATCCTTGTTCTTGTTCACTACACTTTTCTGCCTATTTGAATCACTTTCCACTGACAGGTCATATCCTCTCTTAGCAGAGGTAGCACAGGGTTCTGAGCTCCACTGGTCATCAGAGGTCTGTAGGTATGGCTGGAATCTATAGCTGTGTCAAATATAGTTCAAGGGTATTTTTGGTTGTTCTATCAGGTGTTTAAAATCTGATGCTAATGAACTAGACAACGGTTCTCAATTAGCTGCATCATCATTGCCCTTAAGTTTGCAATCTAATGACTGAAAAAATAGATACAGTTGTAAAAGATATTTTCAGAGCCTTACAAAGAAGCATTAAGCAGAAATGTGGTATATAGAGCACACTCTGTGTGTAGGAGGTAAAACACACACATACAAACACACATACACACACACACACAACAGTTGGACCCATCCTTTCCCAGTGTAGTCATAAGTGCTTACTTGCCCACCAATTATTTTGACTGCTTCTTTTACAGTTCTCCATGAATTTCTACCTAAGATAAATGCTAATTAGAAGAAGAGACTGCTAAAATAGCCCTGGTATTTATCGATCTGGGAGATAAGGCTCCTTTTAACTTTTCTGAAAATATTTCTTTTTCTTCACTTTTAGCTCTTAAGTGAGATGTAAATTGTGAATGTACATTTCCTTCTTTGGCATGTGATAGAAAATTTAGGTTTCCTGATTTGATTTACTATTGTAGAGGCTTTTTAATAGGTACGGAGCAGAAATTTAGCAAACATTAGTGTATAAGCTTGGTCCCATAATTGTTAATTACTACATTGTGCTCTCTTTGGACCCATAATAACTGAAGTTTTTGTATTAATGCCTTCTACATCGCAAGGAAATTGTATAGATTGTGTATTTTCCGGTTCTCCGTAATTTGCGCCCTTGTGAAAAGAGACTTAATTTATCTAATGGTGTTAATTTCAGGAAAAATTGTAAAATTTTTTACAAATATAGCCAATATAGCAAGGAAGGCTCTGTTTGTAAAAATAAATAGAGAGCAAGACAAACTTTTTCTCCTTGTGCTATAACATTTTTCCATGAACAGATTAAAAGCACAGCAGTAGGTGGAGGACAGTCTTTCAAGGGTGGGGCACTTGAGAACCCCACAGAGGGATTTTCCCTGGAATGATCCCAGGAATCACCTCCTGGGTCCGTTGAGCCTTCAGAAAGGCAGAACATGTTCCTGGTCAGAGCCGGAAGTTGAGGGTACGACCACAGGAGGGCTCGAGTGTTATTCACAAAGATCCACCGACAAGTCCGCAGACCTCTCTGTGTATTTGTTAATCACATCGACTATCTGGATTTAACTTTTCCACTGTCCCCCACTCCCAGCATTTTCATTTACTGATAGCGTGACCTTGGGGGAGTTACCTCTCTCTAAGCCTCAGTTTGCTCATCTGGAAATGGGTTTCCTTATTGCAGAACCTTCCCAATGGGTTTTGGTAAGGGATAAAGGATGTGAGGGCACTGGAAAGACCAGCTGGCACATAGTAAATGCTCAATGAATATTTATTTAAAGAATATAAAATAGCATATCTAATAACCAGACTATGCATAAACTATTATTAAGGTTCAAAATTAAAACAACCCCCTAAACATCTGTGTTTTTAGTTTCTGTGATTGTGCCAACAACTGCCTCTTAAAACTAAATATAAGGAAGCAGCAGACTGATTGTGGTATGTTAAATTATAAGTGAGGACTAAATTGAGGATCAAAATGCTCATTGGGAGACATCACTTGACTGGTAGGAAAAGCATTAGCTGTCTCCCCCTGTCTCATGCATTGGTTCTTTGTCTTGGAAACATCCTTCCCCACAGTTTCTGAATCTTGATGTTTAATTTAATACAAAAGTCTTTGAGAAGCACAACGGGGGGGGGGGGGGGCGTTGTTCCTGGTAGTTCTGGCATTGAAGAAATTGAAATGTACATGGTTTTTCTCATTTATCAAAGAAGGGCAAGAATCTAAACTGACATTTTATATCAAATGAATTATGAACTGTGTATTTTGTACCTAAGGGAACAACAACTAAATTAGAGTTTTGGATTAAAAAGAGAGAGAGAAAGACAAAAATAGGTTTTTAATAAAACAGAATAATTTCTATTACTTTGATGGTGGAATGGCCAGACACAGTTTTATTGTAGAAGTAGTCAATAGAGATAGGCTACCCTGAAATATTTAGGATATATATATATAGTTATATAGTTATATAGTTTTCTCAAAAAGGATTAAACCTAAATTTTTTCTCATGTAGCAAGGCTCTATGGTGAGTGAAACAGTCTTGTTAATGTTTAACGTTTTGCATTTGGTCAATACTTATTTTCTGAGAAAATTACTTTAACTTCTTGCAAATTCTTCCTGAAAAATAGGAGATTAGTAGTTGTTTGAGGAAACAAAGCAATAATGTACTGGATAAAAACGGGGTATATGTGAAAGCCCCACCTACCATCTCTCCTCTGTCAGTAATGCCCACACAGACATACTCTGCACACATGAGCAAAGTATCCTAGTGATTAAAGGCATGTATTTGAAAATCAGTCAAGTTAAGTTCAAAGCTTAATTTTCCCATGAGCAGTATGTCCTTAAAGAAGATATACAATCATAAATTGCCTCTATCTTGCCATCTGCGAAATGGGTAGCATACTAAGAACTACCTCATAGATCTGGCGCTGTGGAGTTTAAGGATGGTAATGCTCCTGAAGTATATATAACACAGTGGTTGGCATATAATAATTGTGTATTATGTTGCACCATTACCTCCTCCCCCCATATGTGAGAAGATTGGGCATCAGCAAATTAACACCCCACTCGTTAATGGTTGCTGATTCCTGAAGTATAGGAAGCATTAGAATCAAACTTTTAGGTGAGCGGCACCCTACTGTCTCTATGCATGATACTAAAAAGTAAATTTTGAAATGACCTGTTGACAGTTCTTGGGAATTGGGGGTATTCCATGCTTTCTTCTTCTAGGCAAAGTTACATTTTAGATTATCATGTTATTATTAAAAAATAGGTATTTCAACTCATGCTCCACATACATTAAAGAAGGGCTATTAATGTAAGTACCTTTATTTTAGACTTCTGAATTCCCACAGGTCCATAAACCCAAAAGTGACAAAATCTTTCGGTATTAACCCCACATATCCTTTCTGATACCAATGCTAACCGAATAGCAAACATGTGGCTAAATCACTAGAAATACTTGATTATCACTAATATCCTGACTGCAGATTTTATTCATTTAAACTTAATTATGTGGTTATTAATCATTGTTGTGGTCAAATGAACATTATATTCTTATTCTCATATTTTGATTCTAACTCCACTGATTATGAGCTAGAATCAATTCTTAGATGTCTTTCAGTATTTTTAATCCTGTTGATGGCTTATTTTATTCTCCCTAATTGAGAATATGAAATTAATGGCTGACAGAGGTAAGGGATGCCCCATATATAATGAGTGTCTTTAGACTAGATCTAGTTATTAGTTGAATAATTAACGAATCAGCTTAAATATTAGATCCAATCCCATTGCTAAGATGACTTTTCTCACCAATCTCCTCTGGTTCATTAATCATTAGATGACTAAAATTTTGTCAACTATTCTGAGATCACTCAATATCTCAGTTTTTTATTTTATCCCAGAACGGCACCATAGAGAAAGAGTGTACTTCTAAATGCAATAGTTTATTTTCCTCCCCACCTAAGTCATAGCTTTGCTATTGTTCCTGTCAGATACATTCAACAAAGGAAAATTTAGTGGATTCTTTCTATAGAGAGTTGCTTTGACCCTAGCTTGAATTGACTCATTGTTAAAGCTGTTTATTAGCCTTGTGAAGGAAATCTATTTTTAATATCACAAAGCTGAAATTCTTCAGAGAATTATTTTAAATGAAGTTTAAAAGTAGGGTAGACTTAATCCACTAATATTTTTGTTGTATATATTTTAAATTATTTTTCAAATTGAAGATACGCTTTTAACAAAAAGCTCAAATAATCAGATACTTAAGGTAAAAGAATTTAATCTGTACTGCCTGGAAACTAATTTGGATGAATATGATGGTATTCAAAATAATAGGAATACTAAGGAATACTCTTAGGAATACTAAGAGGTATTCAAATGTCAGAAGCAAAGGCTTAAATTGAGTCTCTAAATCTATGCAATATCTGTAAGGAACAAGGATAGAATTTGGTTGGTAGTTTGAGATGTAACAAAAAAAAAATTTCTTCTGGGTATTATGACCACCAACTTCAGGGCCTCTAATTAGTCTGACAAAATGACAGTTCTACATTCTAGCTGAACAAATAATGTATCTAATGAAATTCAAAATCCCTATTTTACTCTGAGTACAATGAGCTACATCATTCACAGCTTTGGGGTATTTCAAAATTAACAGAGGATGACTTCAGTCTGTCTGATAATTCCTGATTAACAAATTAACGGAAATTGTCTTGCAGAGTAATTTTAAGTGACTCTTTAATCTTAAATCAAAAAGAGAGGTAGACATGAAGGTATGTTATCTTGTGCCTAAGGATGCTAATGTGAAGTAGAATCTTTTATTTCTCAAAATGGTCAATAGCAATTAGTATTCAGTAGTGGCTTTTTATTCTGATGCCCTTGACCCACCTCTGCCCACCCTTTCTGTATCACTCCTATTATATACTGTAACTGGGAATATCCTTGCTTCTTTCCCATTCCAATTAAAGCATTCTTAGTGAACACAGGAGCAATTTTTCATTTCATTCGTAAAGAATAATTACTAGAACTAAGTGATATCTGCCAATTGAGTTTTATACAACTTTTGACGAATATTAGCACCAATTTTGATGTATTCTAATACCAGTGAAAAGTTTGGGTCTCCACTTGGAAATGAGGACGCAAATGAGTTTCAGAAAGACAAATGTTTTACCAACTTCAGGTTTTATCCAGTAACATACACCAACATATTTTATTTTGTCAGTGAGATGAAAAGTAAATGATGGAATACTTATATAATTTTTTATCATATGTATACTCTTTCTTCCTAGACAGGGTTTTGTCCTAGGTACTCCTTTACTACACTCATGACAGCCTTGAAGAAAATGCCATTGTTTCTTTAGCCGGAGTCTGTAAAGCCTGTAACCCTTGAAATGCAACTTGTTTCTCTGTCTTTCCCTGGAGGAATTTCTGGGTGCTCTCAGAGTCAAAGGTGCTTTCATAAATAAGGGAGAGAGAAACCAATGAATAGTTAGGTTTGAAGGGTGAGGAAGGAGAGAAGCAGATACAGAAAGACTAAGAAAACAGAGACAATTTATTCCATCCTCTACCCCCCCCAAAACCTCCTCAAGATTTACATTACACAATTAAAAAACAAACAAGCAAAAAAAACTTCAAAAATGCCTTGTTTCCTTCCAAAGCTAGTTGTAAGAGTCCTCCGCTCCTCAAAAGAGTATCTATACACAGAGTTGGTTCTATAAGGTCTGGTTGGGAGCATAGAAAAAGTTAGGGAAAATATACCAGGCATGCTATGTGTCTATAAGGAAGGGCAAGCTACTCTCTTAGCCAAATTAATTTTAAATAGCATAGACTAAAATAACAATTAGGAGCTATGTCTTAGAATCAAATTGCTGGGCTTAGGCATGCTCAACCACTTATTTGCTGTGTGGCTTTTTCAAGTCACTTAGTTTATCCAAGCCACACTTTCCTTGACCCACTCTACTCTACACACAGGCCTGTTATGAGGATGACATGAAATAATACATAAAAAATAAATAGTCCATTTAATGCCTGGCATAAAAAAAATTCTCAATATTAATTTTGGTGTTTTAGTGTCTTTATCTTTACAAGTCAATAATAAAGATGTTAGCATTTCTCAAAGGACAGTTACCCGAAGTCATTAAAGCTATAAATTTGTTTAATAACCTTCAACACCATAAAGTCAAATTCTTTACTAGAACAGTGTACTTCGTTCAACTTCCATTCATATAAAATTATGTATTGAGCTATTCCTAGTTGCCAGGTATAATCATAGGTGCTGGGGCTAGAAAAATTTCTGGAAAAGATACAGAGAATTTCCTCATGGAACTGAGGGCTGGGATGGCCATTTTTGTTGTCTTTTATAGTTGTATCTACTGTATGTCCTGGATAGCTACTTAAAAATCTCCAAAAGACACTGGAATGGATCAACTCAAAGCTTGGTTTTACAGAATAGGCACAAATACACACAAGTTAAAAAATACACTCTTTAACAATCAGTGGGTCACAGAGGAAATTGCAAAAGAAATCAGTAACTATCTTAAAATGATTGAAAATAAGAATACAACATATCAAAACTTCAGGATGCAGCTAAAGCAGTGCTGAGAGGGAAATTTATAGCCATAAATACCTATATTAGAAAAGAGGAAAGAGCTAAAATCAGAGACCTAACTACACATGGAGGAACTAGAAAAAGAACAACAAACTAATCCCAAAGCAAGCAGAAAGAAGGAAATAAAGATTATAGCAGAACAAAATGAAATTGAGAATTAAAAAACACTAGAAAAAATTAACAAAACCAAAAGGTTGTTCTTTGAAATGATTAATAGAATTGACAAACCCTTGGCTAGATTAACAATGAAAAACAGAGAGGATGCAAATTAATAAAATAAAAAATGAGAGAGGGGATATCACCACTGATGCCATAGAAATAAAGATTATTATAAAAGGATACTTTGAAAAATTGTAAGCCAATAAGATGAATAACTTAGATGCAATGGACAAATTTCTAGAAAGACACAAGCAACCTACACTGACAAAAGAAGAAATAGAAGAACTCAGCAGACCAGTCACAAGTTGTGAGGTTGAATTAGTCATCAAAAACCTCCAAACCAACAAAAGTCCAGGACCAGATGGCTTAATGGGTGAATTCTACCAATCATTCTGGAAAGAACTAACACCAATCCTACTTTAACTCTTCCAGAAATTAGAAGTGGAGGGCACATTGCCTAACTCATTCTATGTGCCAACATCACCCTAATACAAAAGCCACATAAAGAGGCCACAAGAAAAGAAAACTAGAGACCAATCTCTCTAATGAACTTATATGCTAAAATCCTCAACAAAATACTTGCTAATCATTTTAAACAACACATCAACCATGACCAAGTGGGTTTTATCCCAGGTATGCAAAGATGTTTCAACATAAGAAAATCAATCAATATAATATACAACATTAACAGATCAAAAGAAAAAAATCACATGATCATCTCTATTGAAGCAGAAAAAGCATTTGACAAGATACAGCATTCTTTCTTGATAAAAAACACTTTGAAAGATAGGAATAGAAGGAAACTTCCTCAACATGATAAAGAGTACATATGAAAAACCCACAGCTAACATTATACTCAATGGTGAAATGCTAAAGGCTTTCCCTCTAAGAACAAAACAAGGATGTCCACTGTCAACACTCTTATTTAAGATTGTATTAGAAGTACTTGCTCAAGTACTTAAACAAGAAAAGAAATAAAAGGCATCCAAATTGGAAAGGAAGAAGCAAAAGTTTCACTGTTTGCAGATGACATGATCTTATACGTAGAAAGCCCTGAAAAATCTACAACAAAGATTTTAGAGCTGTTAAACTAGTTCAGTAAAATAACAGGATATAAGATCAACATGCAAAAATCAGTACATTTCTGTACACTAATTATGAGCAATCTGAGGAGGAAATCAAGAAAAAAAAATCTATTTACAATAGCAACTAAAACAACCAAACATCTAGGAATAAACTTAGCTATGTATCTAAAGGATATGGATATTATATTGTTAAAGGAAATAAAAAAAGACCTAAATAAATGGAAAAATATTCCATGATCATAGATTGGAAGACTAAGTATCATTAAGATGTCTATCCTACCCAAATTGATTTACAGATTTAACACAATCCCAATAATAATTTAAAACAACATTTTTACTGAACTGGAAAAGGCTATTATGAAATTTGCTTGGAAGGGCAAGGGGCCCCTAAAAGCCAAAAACATACTGAAAAAGAAAAACAAAATTGGAAGAATATTGCTACCTGACTTTAAAGCATACTAAAATGCGAGAGTGGTCAAAACTGCATGGTAATGGCACACAGATAGACATACTGACCAATGGAACCAAACTGAGAGTTCTGATAGAGATCTGTGCATATGCAGCCAACTGATTGATATTCAACAAGGCCACCAGGCCCACTTAACTGGGACAGGATAGCTTCTTCAACAAATGGTGCTGGAAGAGTTGGATATCCATATCCAAAGAATGAGAGAGAATCACCATCTCACAACCTATACAAAAATTAATTCAAGATGGATCAAAGACCTAAATATAAGAGCCAAGATAATAAAGCTCCTAGAAGATAATGTAGGGAAGCATCTATGGGGTTTTGTAGTAGGAAATGGTTTCATAAACTTTACAAACAAAGTGCAAGCAATGAAAGAAAAAATAAATACATGGGACCTCCTCAAAATTAAAAACTTGTACTTCAAAGGAGTTACTTTTAAATATGAAGTTGTATCTTATTTATTTGACATATTTTAAGTGTCTATATTTAGAATTCAGGAAAATTAATTGATATGTTCTCATACATTTATTTTGTTACTTCCAATCCCTTTTATGAATAATTAGGAATTATTTTATGTCTAGTTTTGTAAGTATACATTCCCACAAAAGGAAAACTTCTTAAATAAACTAAAAGAACACATTTTTAATTTTAAAATACTATGAGTTCATTGGTTACGCATCTTTTTTCTTCATTAACTTATTTTGCCTTGGCTCCCATGAATCTCAGCAATATGTCTGGTGCTTGATGACAGTAGTTAACTTTAGCCTAGGTTCTTAAGATCCTTTCCCTTCATTATTCAGCATTGTTTTCTTTTAAGTGTTTTAAAATTATTTGGGGAATTAGGCCAATTAATAACTATAAATTATACCTATGAATGTCTTTTTCCTCTCTTTCTGGGACTCTAATAACACAAATGTTGATTCTTTCTTGATCTGTAAGAATGCTTTAAACAAAAACTATGAGAAACCAAAATTCTAATTGGATTGTTTTTCACATTCTGCATTCAAACTCTATGAAAAAATCAAGTCAAGATATATCATTAAGGTTATAAACACATTCATTCCTTTTCAAAATGAAGTCCAGTCAACTCACCAGACAGCAGCCCCCACCCTTACCCTCCACCCCTAAATCTTTTAAACTAAACTGGATCATTTCATTTCTCTGCTTAAAACATTGCTGGAAATCAGTGGTTTCTCATATTTTTACTGTGAATTTCAGAATCCTTAGATAATCTACAAAACACTTCTAGAGTGCACCCCACCTTTCCTAGCTCATCAAACAGCAAGTTCTGTATCATCTTAGCTTCTGGTTCATACTAGTCCACCTTCCTGTAACACTTCCTCAGCAGAACTTAACCAGTTAACAGGTCCAAGTTTAAACACTGCTTCCTCAGAGAAGCTTTTCCTTTCAACCAATAATAGTCAGATCTCTTCATTTTCTCTTATAGTCCACTTCTGTTTTCTTCATAGCACTTTGCACACATACATATTTCTTTATAATTGTTTAATGCCAGTCATCCTCCACTTGACAATATTCTCATGACTAGAATGGTGGGGACTATACTTCTTGGGTTCTCCATTTTGAACTCAGCATCCAGCATGAGGGAGGAAAGGAGGAAGGTAGATTAATTTTTCAGGAAATATAAGGATGTCAAATCAGTTTCATCACAATATTTTAATTCTTTTACACTTCCAATATTTATAGCTTGTTGGCTAAAACAGGAAAGAGGATGGGAATTTGAATCAAAATACCTATGTTTGAATCCCATTCTGGTACTCAGAGCATTGTAAGTAAAAGGAACTGTAAAAGTAATGCAATACTCACACCATCTAGTTCACAGTATGATTGTAAGGTCAAACCAGAAAATGGAGGTGAATTTAAAGAAATGTTATTTTGTTACCACAATGTTTTGAAATTAAATATTTAAGATTTTCTGACTTATCAAAAATATTGTTTCATATTGTTTTATTATATAATAATATATTTAGTATATTTAATATTTTCTAAATCTTTGAAAATTTCTACTTTACCAGGGTAGCTTCACAATTGAAATTTTCTCCAGAACACCTGAATCCCAGCCCAACCCAGTCCCCTTTCATATGATAGTAGTGTAGGGTGGTGGTTAAGAACACAAACCAAAATTTGACTCAAGATTATTCTCTCGAAGCCTATATTTATCTGTAAAATCTAAGGTATATTTTGTTTACTAAAAGACATGATTTTTCTGTAAACCTATAACTTCTCTAATTTTAAAAAAAGAGGGGGGAGTATTCACGGGACCCAGCCAGCTCTACCTTGCAAATGAAAAAAGAAAATGCTTGAAGTGTTCTGGTCGACTAAGATGGCAGCGTATGAACTAAGTATGCCATTCCTCCACAGAATTTTTCAATAACTAACAAAACTTGGCAGAACCATCTTCCTCAAAACTCCATAAAACAGTTAAAGAGTTGAAATAACTGGACAAGTGCCAAATAAAGAAAACACAACATGAAAAAGAATACATGAAAAGATTGTGGGTAGATGGCAGAGCAGAAAGCTCCAGGAATCAATTTCTCCACCAGAACAACTATTAAAAAGGCAGGAACTGTTTGCATGGAATATTTTGAAGTTCCAGAATCTAAGAGAACACTGTTTAGCATCCAGGGTGGAGTGGGAGTAAGAAGCAGGTAAATTGTGGTAGATTCCAGTGAATTTCACAATCTACTACACAAAAATTAGTATTATCTCCATACACTAATAATGAATAATCAGAAGAAGAAATCAAGAAAAAAAAATTCTATTTACAATTGCCACTAAAAGAATCAAATATCTAGAAATAAATCTATCCAAGTACATAAAGGGCTTGTACACAGAAAACTACAAAACATTGCTAATAGCAGTCAAAGGAGACCTAAATAAGTGAAAGGACATTCTGTGTTCATGGATTGGAAGACTAAATATTGTTAAGATGACAATTCTACCCAAAGCAATTTACATATTCAAAACAATCTCAATCAAAATCCCAACAGCTTTCTTTGCAGAAATGGAAAGGCAATCATCAAATTTATATGGAAAGGTAAGGGGCCCCAAGTAGCCAAAGCCATATTGTAAAAGAAGAATAAAGTTGGAGGAGTCACACTTTCTCACCTTAAAGCTTACAACAATGCCACAGGATTTGAAAACAGCATGGTACTGTCAAAAGGGCAGATTTTTAGACCAATGGAATCAAATTGAGAGTTCAGAAATAAACTATCACATTTATGGCCAAATAATTTTTTTTTTTTAAGATTTTATTTATTTATTTATTTATCCCCCCTTGCTGCTTGTGCTTGCTGTGTCCATTTGCTGTGTGTTTTTCTGTGTCTGCTTGTTTCCCTTTGTTGGGTCGTCCTGCTGCGTCAGCTCACAGCGCCGCGCTGGCTGGCTTGCCTTCACCAGGAGGCCCTGGGGCCTCCCATATGGTAAATGGGAGCCCTATCGATTGAGCCACATCCGCTTCCCTGGCCAACTGATTTTTGAGAAGGGTGCTAAGTCCCTCAGTTGGAAAGAATAGTCTAACAAATGGTGCTGCGAAAACTTGATCTCCATTTGCAAAAGAATGAAAGTGAACCCCTACCCCACACCATATACAAAAATCAACTAAAAATGGAACAAAGATCTAAATATAAGAACCAGAACTTTGAAATACCTAGAAGAAAATTGGGTAAGTATCCTTAGTACCTTGTATTAGGCAATGCTTTCTTAGACTTTACACCCAAAGCACAAGCAACAAAAGGAAAAAAGAATAGATAAATAAGACCTTATCAAAATTTTAAAAACCTTTGTGCATCAAAGGACTTCCTCATTAAAGTTAAATGACAACCGCAGAATGGGAGAAAATATTTGGAAACCACATATCTCATAGGGGTTTAATATCCAGAATATATAAAGAAATCCTGCAACTTAAAAACAAAAAAATAAAAACCCAGTTTAAAAATGGGCAAAAGATTTAACTAGACATTTCTCCAAAGAAGACAAATAGCCAAAAGCACATGAAAAGATGCTCAACATCATTAACCATTAAGGAAATGCAAACCAAAACCACAGTGAGATACCACTTAAAACCCACTAGAATGGATACTATTTAAAAAATGAAAAATTACAAATATTGGAGAGGATACAGATAAATATGAACACTCATTCATTGCTGGCGGGAATGTAAAATGGCATAGCTGCTGTGGAAGACAGTTTTGTGGTTCTTCCGAAAGCTAAGTAAAGAACTACAGTAGACCCGGCAATCCTGCGTCAGGGTATATACCCAAAAGAATTAAAAGCAGGGATTCAAACAGATATTTGAATACTAATGTCTACAGTGGAAGTATACACAATTGCCAAAATATGGAAGCAACCCGAGTGTACATTAATCAATGAGTGGATAAACAAAATGTGGTACATACATGCAATGGAATATTATTCAACCACAAAAAGAATGAAATCTGATGCATGCAAGAAGATGGATGAACCCTGAAGACAGTGAAATAAGACAGAAGCAAGAGGACAAATATTGCATGATCTCACTGATATGAAATAATTAGAATAAGCAAATTCATAGAGTCAGAGAGTAGAATGCATGTTACAGGGGCTGGGGTTGGGGTCGGGATTTGGTACATAATTTATTTTTGAAGTGAAGGAAAAATGTTGGTAATGGATGATGGTGTTGGTATCAGAACATTGTGAATATAACACCACTGGATTATATATTTGAATGTGGCTAAAAGGAGGAAATTTTGGGTTGTATATATGTGACTAGAATAAAAAAACAGGAATGTACAACACAAACATGAACCCTAATTTAAACAATGGACTATACTTAACATTTCCTTGCATTAGTGTAATACATTTGTTACAAGTGATGAAGGAATATTTTTATATTTGTACTATTAACTATAGTTAATGAATGAACTAGTTCATTCACTGCTGTTTTCCCATATCATAGAATAGCATATAGTAGATGCTTTTAAAATATGTGCTGAATTAATAAAATTATGTTATACACATGTACTTTATGTGTATTATATATAACATAAACATATTATAATAATATATCTAATGGTAGAGTTACATATTCATGTATATAGATACACATACATACATATATCATACACATTTTGGTGAGGTGACTGGGAAATGGACCAGTCAGTCATACTTTACTTATGGTAGTATAAATTCAACTTTCTGAAAAATAGTTTGCCAGCTTATATCTGAAACTTTAACAATATTCATCCCTATTGACCCAACAATTTTAAAAAGCATGCCTAAAGGTGTATTTATCAAGATACTCATTGCAGTATTATTTATAATAATGAAAAATGTCCTATATCCATCAATATCAGCTTTGTAAAATGCAAATTCTTCTTCTTCAAAAATATCACATGCAATTATTTTACAAAGCCATTGTTTTAGCTTCACAGTCCACCCCTTGGACTCCAAAAAGTCATGTTCTTCCCACATGCAAAACGCACTCATTCCATCACAACATCCCAAAAGCCTTAACTCATTTCATTTACAATACTAAGTACAAGGTCTCATCAAAATCAGTTATGGGTGTTGTGTTAGTCAGGCAAAGGGGTGCTGATGCAAAGTACCCAAATTCTATTGGTTTTCATAAAGGGTATTCATTTTGGGTAGAAGCTTACAGGCACAAGGCCCTAAAGAGTCCAACTTAAGGTACCATAAGAGGTACTTTCTCACCTAAAGTCATTTGCCACGTATTGAAGCAGGATGGCGGGTGATGTCTGTGAGGTTCAGCCTTCCTCTTCTTCTTAAGGCTCCATGGGCCCAGCTTCTTCTGATCTCAGCTGTAGGCTGGAGGGCTAATCTCTTTCCCCGACTTGGCTGCTCAGGGCTCTGGTCTCTGCAGCTGCAAACTATCAGGCAAATGACAGCTCCCTCCCTGGGGCCCCAGCATTCAAAAACTCAGTTCTCTTCTCTGCCGTGTCCTTTTTCTGTCTGAGTGTCTGCCCACCGAGGGGGCAGGGACTCAACATCCTACTCATGTGACCAAATTAAAGCCCCAGTCTTAATTTAATCAAGTAAAGGTGAAACCTCTAATACAATCTAATATGCCCAGAGGAACAAACCAGTTTATAAACATAATCCAATACCTATTTTTGGAATTCATAAATAATATCAAACTGCATACCATTGATTTTATACTTTGGATAAATTGTATACCTTATTAATATGGATCAATAAAATTTATATGTTAAAATAAAAAAATAGAATTTCAAACTGCTATAGGTGTGGTCCATCCTAGTGTAAATTTCCTCTGTCTGTGGGCTGTGAAACTAAAAAACAAGTAATCTGTTTCCAAGAAAAAATATAGTGGAGGAACAAGTATAGGAGAAACATTCCCATTCCATAAATGAGAAATTGGAAGGATAATAGGGGTCACAGATGCCCTCTGAAACCCAAGAGGGCAAACTCCAATAGAGTTCAAGATCTGAGAGTCATCTATGGATCCATGTTTTGTCCTCTATGCCTGGTGGAACAACAGTCCCACATCTCCCAAGCACTTTCACAGTGGCCATGCTCTCCTTGAACCCTAGGGAGAAGGCCCCACCTTCTCCAAACAGCAGAATGGTGGCCAGGCTCTCCAAGAACACTGGGGCACATGCCCCACCATTTCTAAAGACTGAGTTGTAGCATTGCCCCAGGGCAAATGGCCTGCCCTCACTCCCTTCAAGCACAGTGGCAGACCCACCCTTTCCACACACATCAGTGGGCCTGCTCTCTTGGCCAGAGGAAATCTTTTTGGTCCAGACCTTTGCTTCCATAGTTCTGCCCTTGAAGTCATTCTTCCTTCAATTTGTCCCTTCTCTGTCCCTTTCACTCCAAGTTAGGAGTATTTCTGCTTATACAAATTTGACAGTTTGTCAGCTTTGCATGAATTTCAAGTGGGACCAAACCATCAGTCAACAGAACTTTCCATAGATCTGTCCTGGATCACTATGTTTCCAATCTTGACTACCACTAAAGTGGCTGACTGAATCCATGTTCAGCCACTCCCTCTTTAGCAAGGGGTTGTTCAGTTAACCCTCACATGAAGACCTGTCCCTGAAAATTCATTTCCCTAAAGCTCATGGAGGTCCCTGAAAGAGCCACTTCTGGCCCCAGTCTCATAGCACACTATCTGCATAAGCTCAGAAATTTCCAAACCATCAATTTCTAGTTTCTTTGTGCTAAAGAGTTCAGTTCTCAGCTTATCCCTTTCCTCTTGCATTTTGCTATAAACTGCAAAGAGAAGCCAGACTGTACCTTCCACGTTGAGCTTGGAAATCTTCTTAGCTAAATATCCAAAGTTCCAATTTCAAACCAACATCAGAACACAATTTTGCCAAGTTCTCTGCCACTTTATAAAAAGTATGGACTTTCTCATTATACATTTTGTTAAAACCTATAAAAGTGTATGGTGCAAAATGTAAACCATAATGTAAACCATTGGCCATGGCTAGTACCCATGATTCAATATTTGTTCATCAATTGTAACAAATGTACCATAGTCATGTAAGATGTTATTGATAGGAAGATATGTGAGAAGGGTGGGGATGGGATATATGGGAATTTGCCTATATTTTCTATATAGGTTTTCTGCAATCTAAAGCTTCTTAGAAAATGAATGAAAAAAATAAGACACTGGGGGAACATACAGAAGAAATTTTCATTGTAATAAAAAATAACAAATCCTATGGTGATGAAAGACAATGCAAAAAAAATTGTATTTTGTTATTTTATTTTTTAATTATTTTTAAATTTTTATTTTGTTTATGGTTTTGTTTTGGGGGAGGCTTTGGATTTCAGAAGGGTCACAACTTTGGAAAGGGAGGATCACAGGTGTGATGTGTTGGTGGTAGAGGAATGTAGGTAGAGCGGTGCACCTGGGGCATGCCTCTATGGAATATGAATGTGTTCAAGTGGTCATGGAATATTGTCTCAGTGGGTAGAAACTCACACAATAACCAAAAGAATATCGAATTCCTATCCTGGGAAATCCTGCTACATTCTGTAATAGAGTGGCCAGTATCCTCTGAGTACATGGGCAGTGCCCAGTAAAGGAGGACATACCATTACTCCAGGCCCTTGATATTGATTATTTTACTTATGAGCCTTTTCTTGTGAAATTAAAACTTTGCCTAGTATTATATATTGCCTAAGAGTTACCTCCTGAACACCTCCTTGTTGCTCAAATGTGGCCTCTCTCTAAGCCAAAGTCAGCGTATAAACTCACTACCTTCCCAACGGTATGGGACATGACTCCTGGGGATGAGCTTCCCCGGCACCAAGGGATTATTACCAAGTGCCAACTAGTGATCCATTTGGAAGAAAGACCTTGACCAAAAGGTGGAAATATTAAATACAAATGAGTTTTTATGGCTAAAAGATTTCAAAGTGAATTGGGAGGTCATTCCTGAGGTTATGCTTATGGCATGTCAAAGCAGGATCTCATCAACTGCCCCAGTAAACAGCCCCACACTATAAGCAGGGCAGACAATCCCAGGAATTTGGCAGTCTGTCAGTGGGCCTTACTTTGAAATTTATGCTCCCCAATGCAACAGAGTTAGACTCATTTATAATTTCCCGTGACTCTTCTGCCCCTGTTATTTGAACCTATATTAGCATTATACCCATTAAATATCTGTCCCAGAAACTTAAGTCTTCATCCTGTTCAGATGCCAGTTGAGCCCTGAATCACAGCAGAGTTGCAACACTTACTCTCCAGTTCACTGGACTCACCCAGAACAACTAACAAAATGATGATGATGGACAATGCCCATCCCAAAAAACAGAGAGTATGTACAACTGCAAGCAAGACAGTTCCATCCATATTCCCTGTGGGATCTAAGACCCCTCTCAGTCTGAAGCAGAGTGGACATCACAATTCCAAATTCATCAAGATTGAGGAATGAGCACACATAAGGGGAAATGCAACTCCAGACCAATGTAAACTTATTATTGTTGAAGTAATGGAAGAACTTTTAACACTGATTTAAAGGCAGTGGTCACCAGATGTTCTGAGGGGAAGGAGAGGGAAGAACAGGTTTAACATGGGGTATTTTGGGGATATTGGAATTGTTCTGCATGATATTGCAATGATGGAAACAAGCTGCTACAAATTTTGTCAAAACCTATAAAATTGTTTGGTGCAATGTATAAACCATAATGTAACTTACAGATCATGGTTTGCAGCAATGCTTCAATATGTGTTTATCAATTGTAACAAATGTACCACACTAATGAAAGATGCTGTTAATGGCAAAAAGTGTGGCAAGGGGAGAGGGTGGGGTATATGAGAATCCCCCATATTTCTGATGTAACATTTATGTAATCTAAAGCTTCTTTAAAATTAAAAAAATAATAATTATAAAAGGCAAACCACACACAAAAAAGTATAGCCTTTCTTCTAATTTATAATAACACATTCACCACTTCCTCAGCAGTACTTTTAACATCCATTTTTCTAACAATGTCATTGAAGCAATTTACACTTTTTCTGTCAAGTGCCTCACAATTCTTCCAGCCTCTACCCATTGTCCATCCAATTCCAAAGTCATTTCCACATTTTTAGTATTTGTCTTACCAATACTCCACTTCCTGGTGCATGAACTATTTTAGTTTTTCAGATGCTAAAACATATACCATACAATGGGCTGCTTAACAACAGGAAGTTATTTGCTCATGGTTTCAGAAGCAGGAAAGCTTGCTTCCTCCTGGGGTCAGTATCTCCTGGCTGTCTTGCAATCTTGGGGTTCCTTGACTTTTCAGTCAAATGACAATATATATGGCTATTTTAGTCTGCCAAAGGGGTGCTGATGTAAAGTACCAGAAATGTGTTGACTTTTATAAATTGTTTTTAATTGGGGTAAAATCTTACACTTCTAAAGTCATGAAAACTCTAACTCAAGGCACCATAAGAGATGCTTTCTCACCCAAGTCAGCTGCCACATGTTGAAGAAAGATGGCAGGCAATCTCTGTCTGTATTGGCCTTCCCCTCTGGGCTTCCTCTCTCAGGCTCAGCTGCTCTGATTTCTTCACAATTTCAGCTGCAAACTATCAGGCATAAGGCTCATCTCTTCTTGAATTTCTCCATGGGCTCAACCTCTTGGGGCTTCATGCTTAAGCAATCCTCTCTCTTACACAGCAGGGTGAAATGTGGGAGCTTCCTTTTTCCTTTTGTCTCTGTCCTTGTCAGTCCACTTATATCAGACACATCAAGGTGGTGGGGACTCAACCTGCATCATGCCTTATTAGCTTAGTCCAATCTAAAACCCTAAAGTGATCTTAACAGGTAATCTAATCAAAGTCTCCTCAGCTGAATTTAATGTGATCAAAGGAATAGATTAGTTTACAAACATAATCTTTCTCTTTTTGGGATTCATAAAATAATCTCAAACTGCCACAATGGCAATGCCTTCTCCTTTCTCCTCCGGGTTCCATTTGGATTCTGGCTACTCCCTGTGGCTTCTCTCTCAATCTGACTTTCACTCTGCCCCTAAAGGACTCCAGTAATGTGGATTAAAACCCAACCTAATTCAATGGGGCTACTTATTAATTGAAATAACATTGTGAAGAGATCTTATTTACAACAGGCCATATCCACTAGAATGCATACCAAGATCAAGATCATATCCAAACTGGGGTACATAATTCAATCTACCACAATCATATATATATATATATATAATGGCAAGTGGAATTATCATCAGAAATTATAACAAAATTTATAAAATAGTATGTAAATTTTGAAGCTAATAGTGATTTTTGATTATGTGTGCTTAGTATATACAAAAAGACAGGAAAGATAGTCTATAATAGTCAAACATTGATTATGCCTGGGCAGTGTAATTATGGACAATAGTATTTTCTTCTTCATTTTTTTGGTAATTTAAAATTTTTCCATTGTGAACTTATGTGGTAGTTTGAGGCTTTTATGGGCCCCAGAAAATCATGTCCTTAGGGTTAATCCATTCCAGTAGGTGTGAACCTGTTGTAGGTGGGATCTTTTGATTAGATTACTTCCACAGGGCATGACCCAGAGTGGGTCTTAATCCTCTTACTAGAGTCCTTTATAAATGAGATGAATGCAGAGAGAGACTGAGAGTAAAAGCTACAGGAGCTGAGAAAAAGCCAGAGGAAGCTGGAAGCTGAAGCAACAAAAGCCAGAAGAGAAGAGAGACAAGCAGATGCCACCATGTGCCTTGCCATATGACAGAGAAGTCCAGGATTGCCAGAAGCCAATCTTCAGGGAGAAAACAATGCCTGATGATGCCTTGATTTGGATATTTTCAGACCGACCTCAGAACTTAAGGTTTCTAAGCTAATATATCCCTATTGTAAACGCCATCCCATTTCTAATATATTGCATTTTGGTAGTCTAGGAAACTAACACAACATATATTATTTTTGTTATTAGAAAAATACATATTTTGCATACTTCAAAAAAGAGGTTCTAGCATTTGTTTGATATCTATTTAATGAATTATATTGTACTCTCAAAACTTTAAGTGCTGTTTATATCACCATTTCTTTGATCTACTGTGGTAAAAAGCAATGGCTAGCCTTAAATTTAATTCACCTTTGTGTTGAGAAATGAACTGTCTTGTAAACAAAAAACAGTTTGCCATTTCCTAGTCATGAGACTTCAAATGTGTTACTAAACCTTTCCTAACCTCAGTTTTCACATCTGCAAAATAGGAACATTGAAAGAAATAAATGATAAAGTTTATGTATTGTAAAGTAGCTTTTCAGATTTAATTTGGCATCACTATGTTAGTATTCTCCAAATAAATAACCTCACTTATGTTTAAAAAATGCATTTTCAAATAATTGAGTCTTTCTTTGTAAATGGGAGGCATGTTGTTGATCATAACAATTGTTAGGTTGATGGTGTAAATTTTGCAAAAAGGTAAGATTTCTTCCTGCAGATATTTTTCCATCTACCCATCCATCTATTCACTCTTCTATCCATCCATTTTATAGGACATCTTCCATGTAGAAAGCACTGTGCTGGATGTTACAGAAGTTATGTATTTCCTTAATTGCTTTGCTCCTTTAATAACACTTTTAAGACTATATGTATTCATTGGAAAATAATTAGTCTGGCATTTTTACCTATCCAAGTGACCATTTTTTAATCAGCTGTATTTCCAGTCTGAATGAACTTGAACTCCGGTATCAGCAGGCCAAAATTAAGATGCTCAGTGAGGTTTCGGCTGCATCACTGAAGAAAGGAGTCAGTGTCTCCCTGTGGGTCTGCTCTGACCAGAATGCACAAGGAGTGTTTAGGTGTATGGCATATTTTGAAATAGACATTTTCAAACTGGAGCACATCCCAATCAGGTAAAAAGGCTAGATAATACTTGTGAAATCAAATTATATGGAAACTAGTTAGAGTTTCTTCCAGAAATGGAGAAATTGAGTGGATGACAACTAGTCAGTTTCCTCCAGAAATGGAAGAATTTAGTAGAGGACAACTGCTTAAACATACTTGAAGCTCTGTCCCATGAATGGTAGAGGAGGCTTGTGGTATGACCCAGGTAAGATGCTAAAGAGTACAGTGTCATTAGCATGACCAACCATATGAACCCATTTCCCAAGACAGTCCCAACTTATGCTTCTGCACCTCATTTAACTCCTTTCAATTATTTAGAATACCCCATTTGACTCCCAGGAGGTCCCAGTATAGATAAAAGATTATGTTCACCCTGAATTTTTTAGAAGTGATTCAGATTTAGAAAGAGTTTTCCAGCCATAAAGACTGTCCAATAATGTAAGAGAACTTAGAAAGCAACTATTTTCCTATCACTGGTAATGAACAAGCAGAGGCCCAAGGTTACCTGTCTGAGATATTTTAGCAAGAATCCTTTCTTAGGTGAAGGTTAAAGCTGGTGGCTTTTAGGCTGTCTCCTTTCCAAATTTAAGATAGCTTTTTTTTTCTTCGGTAAATAATTAATCCTATGATATATCCATAGATAACATTTAATTTAAAAAATACATTTCTCTTACTAAATGAAGACTTCTCCATTTTGCTTTTTTTTTTTTTTTTTTTGCATTTCAGATGGTGTCGACTAATTCCTTAGAAACAACAAATTTACCCTAGTAGTTATATGTGAGGTCCTTGTGTAGTGATAAGGAGATAGAGAACCTCCTATGATGAAGAAATAAGACCAGGAAGTACTGTAAGAATTGACTTAGAAAAGAAATCTAACCTTTTCTGAAACTAATTTATTCGATATTGCAAATGTCTTGCTTTCATACTATATTTAGTATAATAAATATTTATTCTATATTATAAATAGCTCGCTATGACAGGTTGTCTTGTAATATAGAATTAAATGCACTGTCTTTTGAAATTAAACAGTCCTCGTTTGAAGCTGCACTCTGCCAGTTACCATTTTCATGACTTTGGATAAAATATTTAACTTCTCTAAGCCTCAGATTCCTTATCTCTACTACTATTTTGTAGTGTAATTCTAAGAATTGGAAATAATTATATTAAAGAATGTGACACATAATACTTGTTCAAAAAGTTAGCTGTTATGAGGGATGACTTTGAGAACATTAAATCTATTTTAACTTACTTGTTACTATTTACTGCTGCTCTGTTTGTGCATCCTTGTGCTCAAGGTTGTCCATTTGTTTTCACATCTGTATATTCCTCATAATTAATATCTTTTTAATGGCATTTGGTTTGGTGACTAGAAATAGAGTCTTGCCTTCTGTTATCAATTTGTTCATGACTCAACGACTCAATACATGTGTTTGAACTTTAATTTTCCATTCTGGAAATTAGAATTTAAAATCCTCATCCATACCTAGCTATTTCAAAAAAAGATTGAAAAATAGATAATCCCTAAAATTTTGAATATGTTCCCAGCACTGAGCTATTACATAAGAATGCATTTGGGTAAAAAGCCATGCTTTCTCTTATGCTTAATAGGGAAACCTAAAAAGCATGCCAAAAATCTAATCTCTGAAGTAAGGGGATAGTTTGGGATAGGCTGGAGTCAGATTCCAAGGGAACTCAGCGAGAAGCCTCACATCTGAAAGGAATGAGCACAGGAAGAGCTGATGGAAACAGTAGGCATGAGAATTAGGCTGAGAACATGATCAACCCAGATTAACCCATCTGGCAGGGTCCTCATGACAGTGCCGCTTGACAGAATGGCCTTCTGAAAAGCAAGCCCAATGCAGCCTTGGTTAGGGTTTCTATCTTCTGAATCCCCCAAAGCACTTAGACCTGTTATGCTGTGCACATGTTGTTTTGTGTATAGTTGTTTGAGTCATGTCTTATCTCTCTATTAAGTGCAAAGTCTTTTACCCCTTTCTACCTACCCTGCCCGTTTTCCACCCCCAGCAAAGAACCTTGTACATAGTGGTGTTCAATATTGTTTTATTACAGAGTTGGATCTAGTGCAAAAATTTATAGGCTTCTTTCATAATTTAATGCAGCCTTTGGTTTCGCTCTTTTGAAATGCACACACATACACACACACACACCACACTGCAATAGTAATAATTATTGGAGCTGTCCTGAGAAAGAAACTGGGGCATATGGGTAGGTTTTAAAGTGGTTTCTTCCCATAACTTTCCTCTTCTGGCCTATACAGCTTTGATGGTCACCGGCTTTTTATCACATGGAAAAAAGGCCTGTTTTCTTTGCCAAGCTCACTCCCAGAGTTCTATAAATCTTTATGGAGCAAAGGTTTGGGGCAGGTATAAATCATTTTTTGTTTGTTTTTGCTTTTTTTTTAGACGGAGAAGAGTCCACAAGTGCACATCATTTAAAAGTTTAATAAAATCATACATTCAAAAAATTATACCATCTAGACTAGTCCAATCTGTGATTTAATTTAAACATGTGCTTAATGTTTTGTATTAATTTAGCCTTAGAAAGAAAGTTAAATTTGAAATGTTATTAAATACTTCCATCCTTTGAATTTATAGATTGGGGAAGCTATTTTATCCAGTTGCCGTGTAGAATTAGTATTTACTGGACAAGATGTGTTGATTCAGGAGGTTGTCTGTGGAGTGCTTGCCCCGTGAGGGTCATATTAAACTTGAGAGAAGCTTTTTGAGCAACATAGCATCTTGGAGACAATATATCAAGCTGATAGATACACGGCTCTTCTGTTAAGAAACCAGGGGTGAAATTATGGCTGGCTCCCAGTTATTGCTTTGGAGTTAAGGAGCCTCGGAGGAATAGGTCTAGGATAAAAGGGGTTAAACAGAGGGGAAAGAAAGGTTTCCAGAATTCTGTTTTCCTGAAAGTATACGGAGTGAGTAGTTACACACAAATAATTTAAGATGACGACTGGAAATATTTTGCAATTTTAAATATTCAAAGTGCGACCAGTTTAATGGAGCACATTTTTAAATTAGCACTCAGAAAAGAATCCATGATATTTTATTCTTCTTATGGAGCCTATTTTGGGGGGCTCCTATTTGTTCTTAACAGCACAATAATACAATTTTTAACACATGAAGGGATTTTTATATACATATTAAAATTCTGATTTCTCCCACGTTGATGAATTATTAGAGCTGTTTTGGATTGTCAATGACATTATACTCCTTGACACAGATAAATTAGAAACAAAATAATCAAGAAAAGGACACAGTTTATAGGTTATGCATTATATGCAATCAGTACTTTACTTTTTGCCCATGCTTTTTCCGTGCTCTTTTTTTTTGGGCGGGTACATTTGTTGTAAATCAATTAAAGGACATATATTAAATCAGAAATTATCATTGTTAAAACTATTTGTGTTAACAGAAAAAAAAATCAATAAAGTCTTTAGTAATGAATGTCCTACAAACTAGAGATTGAACATTAAGTATGGTTTGAAGTTGCCCTGGACAAGCAATCTTATTGGATTCCCCAGTCAGGTTACTGTTCTACTAACTGAGGGAACTATTTCATAACAGTTCCTTTCTCTGCAAGCATTCACTTCATCCCCACACTTTGGCCTTTCTTTTTATATTCACTGAGAAAATGGAAGCCATCAGAAATGATGTTTGCTGCTTTCCTGTCCCCTCTTGTACTTCCTGTCCCTTAGTCTTCTTACTTCCTGCATCTGTGTCCTAGGTCTCTTCTGCACAATGGGTGGGCTGTCTCTGCTCTAGTCAACCACTTCCCTTTGTGCTGGCTCTCCTCCCTCCCTCCCAGCAGAGACTTTGTTCTGGCAAGTGTTTTCTTTTCCAGATTATAATTTCCCCCACTCTCTACTGGATCATCACAATAACTATGAAAAAAAGCTCCTTTTTTTTTTTTTTTTTTTTTTTTTTTTAAAGAAAAGCTATCTCTGATATCATGAGCTTCTCTTGGGACTGCCCCATTTTCTACTCCCCTTTAGAACAAAATCCCTCAAAAGAGTTGTCTGCATTCACCATATCAACCCATTCCCCTCTCATTTTCATTTTAACCTTCTCTAGTCAGGCTGCCATGCCCACCACTGCACTGGATCTGTTCGTGGCAAAGTTACCAAATCTCCACTTGGCTACAGACATAGTTGAGCTCTCAGTCATCTTCTCACTCTCAACAACATTTAGCACAGTTGACCAGTCCTTCCTTTTTAATACGCTTTTTTCATTTGCCTTCTTGTTTTTTCTCCTGCCTCACTGACCATTCCTCCTCAGTTTCCATTGCTATAGCCTCCTTCTCCTGACCTCTAAATTCTGGTAGATTCCAGACCTCAGATCTCTTCTCTGCTCTATCTACACTCATCCCCTAGGCTATTTCATCGTCTCAGCCTTTCAATACCGTGTTTACAATGAGCCACAACACATATCCAGACTCATCTTGCAACTGCTTCCTTGATATCTCCACTAGATGTGTAATATATTTCTTACGTGTAACATGGACTAAGCAGAACTCACCTGCCATTTATCCCCTCAGTGTTCCTCATCTCAGTAATGGCAATACCATTCCTTTCTGGGGTTTGAGCCGAAAACATTGGCATCATCTTTAACTCCCTGCTTTTCTATCAATGCACTCCATACTCATCTGAACAGAAAAAAAAAAAAAAAAAAAAAAAAAAAATCACCACCTCCACTGCTATAATTTGAATCTAAGCCACTGTAATCTTTTACCAGGATTGCTGCAGTAAATGTCCCTTTTCCACACTTGCACCCCTACAGCACAGATGGTCTTCATACATCTAGAACGAGTCCTTGCCATGGCTCCCAGTGCCATAGAGAATGAAATCCAAAGTCCTTATTGTGACTCCCAAGGCCCTTCCTGATCTAGACCCTGCCTGTCCCTCCAACTTTGCCCTTTTCCTCTCCTCTTTACTCAGTCTGCTTCAGCCAGACTGGCCTTTGTACTGTTCTGTAAACATAGCCAGCACATTCCCCTTCCTCTCTGCCTCTGTACTTGCTGCTCTCTCAGGCTGGATTGCTCTTCCTCCAGACATTCTCATGACTGCCTCTCTCTCCTTGTTCAGGTCTCTGCTCAAGTGTCACCTAATGATCTTCCTGTGGAATTTAAATTATCATTTAATACATAAAGTCACACATTCCTTTGTCCTTTATCTTCCCCTGCTTTACTTTTCTCCAGAGCAATTTTTACCACCTGGTATCATTTTGTTTGTTTATAACCTACCACTTACACTTAATTGTAACCTCCATAAGGGCAGGGAACTCTCATTCAGTGCTGCTATCCTTCCATACCTAGAACACTACTTTTCACAGAGTAGATGTTCAATAAATGTTTATTGAATAAATGAGTGATTTACTGATTAACTTAAAAATCTGGCAGTCTAGTTCTTCATTCTTATCACTGACCATCTGTGGCAATTTGAGATTATTTTATGAATTCCCCAAAAGAGAAATATTATGTTTGTAAACTCTCCTGTTCCTCAGGCTGTGAAACCCTTTGATTGCATTAAATTTAGCTGAGGGGCCTTTGATTAGATTACTTGATAAGATTGCTTTAGGGCTTTTGATTAGACTAAATCAGTGAGTCCCCAACCCTTGATTTAAACCCATCTGATTTAAATGGACTCACATGGACAGACAGAAGGAAAAAAAGGATGCCGGCAAGTTTGATCCTGCCATGTAAAAAGAGAGAAGATCACTTAAGCACAAAGCCCCAAGAGGCTGCCTGAAACCTTGTCTGAAACCTTGACAGAGATCGGCAGCCATCTTGCTTCACCACGTGGCAACACGTCAGGGTCAAAGTGGCTGACTTTGGTGAGAAGCACCTCTGATTGTGCCTCGATTTGGACTTTTCACAGCCTGGGACCTGTAAACTTTTACCCCAAATAAATGCTCTTTATAAAGCAAACACATTTCTGATGCTCTGCATTGGCAGCCCTTTTGAAAAACTAAAACACCATCCATTCACCTCATTTGTTCACAGGCAGATACTTCTGAATCAGAGGGTATGTAAAAATCACACACCACATAAGGTTATGTAGAAATGAAAGCTGAAAATGAACCCTGATAATTTAGTTTGTTTTCATTGTTTTGATCTCCTTCCCTTGCCCTAGTTATCCTTGGTCATTAGGAATTTATATAAGAATGATTTTAACATCCCTAACAAATTACACTACAGTAGTACTTTTCTAGAGCCACAGCACTTATTTAATTACAAAGTCTGTGCTTTTGAGTTTCCCATGAACTTTGGAACAAACATTGATATTATTGATTCATTCAAGTTAAACTTGTTGGAAAAGTTAAATAGATAACCAGAGTCGTCTTGTCAATTATTTTTAGTGGAATAGTTTTAGTTTCATTCATTCCCTTTAGGTTCTCTAGGACTACTCAAACACATTTCCCTAGTAGATTATACCCAGTAAGTATGCTGAATTCAGAACAGGCTTGCCAGGGAATCAACTAGACTAGAAAAAAGCAGCATGTAGCCCCCAACTTGCAATATATTTATATATGGGGAAGGGCAGTGGAAGAAGGGGCGACTGACTGTATAAAACACATGTGAAAAAAGTATAATCTTCATCTGTTTATAGGTGAGAAATAAGGCTAGATTGGGTTATTTTTTAGTCATCATGTATATTTATCACTCCAGAAAAACACAATTCCAACAATTTCTCTTCCTGAAATAAATAAATAGCCAGTTGTGTCATGTGTAGTACTGTGTAGTAGAGTGATTAAGGTGGCAATATCTGATATAGGTGGCAGGAATATATGACCTGGACTGTTTCAATATTAGATTCTTTGGTCTGTTGAGCAAAGAGTTAAATTAAAACTGTACTTTAATATTTGCTTCAGTAAATTCCCTATGTGTTTTCAACTAGGTAAACAGAAGTATAGGTGGGAATGTGCTGCACATTCATTTGGCTTGCTGTTTGGGGGCTGGCTTTTAAGACTGAAATACTAATGTAATTGTGTTAAAATGAATAATAAGGAAGTACAGTATTTCAGGAATGAAAATGTTAAATTAAATGGACCATGTTTAACATTGTTGTTGATCCTGAGGAACAGTTTTTCCAGTATATGGAGCATTTTGATTCCATCCAGCATATGTTCTCCACAGTTTTCTCTGCTCTAATTCATCTGTGTTTTTCGACAGCTCCAGATGGCGTGCTGCCTCCAAGGCTTTCATCTGCCACTCCAACCAGTCTTCAGGTTGTCTGGTCTACACCAGTTCGTAACAATGCCCCCGGCTCTCCCAGATACCAACTCCAGATGAGGCCTGGCCACTCCACCCAAGGATTTCTAGAGTAAGCATTCCATTTTCCCATCCTCCTAAGTGCTAGCTGGATTGTACAATATAGACATAATTTACATAACCTTAATTTTCAAAGAATTAGTCAGTTCTTATTTGCAATAATTATAGTTTACCTTTGATCAAACAAACAAACAGTAAACAAGCAAACAACCCAGGAGATAATTATTTACTTTTAGAAAATATTTAATTTTTATTTGTATAGCATTTAAAATAAGATTACTTCAGGTTTAACTTTTCACAAGCACGTGTATTGCGTAAAGCGGGGATATACCCAAACCCCAAAAATGCCATATTAACTGTTGCAGAAAATTATAATACTTAGTCTATAAATTACATATGGAAGTCAGTCTCAATTCTACTAGACTTTACATCTCATATAAACACAAGATTATGAACCCTTTGTCAAATAGCTACTGCTTTTCAACATTTAGTGACAAAAAATTGCAGTACTTAATATATGTTACCATTCTCTGAAATATCTTTGCAACGAGACTTTACTGTTTAAAAATTCCCTTTAATGTTTAAAACCTCCTAATTAACATTTCTTTCCCATATAGGTTATTTTCCAATTCTTCATCATCATTAAGCCATGAAGTGAGAGATCTCCAGCCATGCACAGAATATGAGTTTCGGCTGGTAGTCTCCAATGGATTTGGCAGTACACATAGTTCTTGGATTCCATTCATGACCACACAGGACAGTAAGTGGGCTAAACAATACACAGCTAAATGTCCTCTACATTAGGGATCCTTATATACCTTCAGTTTTCCCACAGCAAAGACATGAGCCTCCCTTCTTTTGTGACTTTTAGCAGTCATCTTTTCAGGGTACAGGGGATGGAGGAAATTTTCCAGAAAAGAAAAATGTGGTCTTGTAGGGTTCGAGGGTTAGGCCTACAGTCAGGAAAAAGTAATTCACAATAAATTAGATACAGACCCATTCTATCCTTCAAGGTATATCTAGATACCCGCAAGAAAAAGGTTGCCCTCTTCTGCTCTGTAACCAAATGTTACTGTGTTCTCTGCTTTGAGGAATTCTGGCAGTGAAATATGGACTTTACTTCATGAAGATCCTTAGAGGATCTTAATACATTTTCCTGGAAATGTATACCATTGTACTTTTACTTGTATCTGAAAGCCAGTCTCTAGAATAGAGAAGTATAATCTGATAACAGTGATTCTGCATGTATTACAAAGGGTAGGTTAGGGTTTCCTTATTCAACTAATAAAGAGACTTTTCTAGTATTTCATTGGAAACTTATATTTTCATATATATTTTTACTAGGTTATATATGTAAAATAAATACATACAATGATGTTTGGTTTTATACTAAAAGCAAGTATATAGAAGTATCATATTTTAAGAAAACCTGGAAATTAAATCAAACTATGAAGAGATAATAGGGACACTGTATTTTTGAACAATGAGGCTTTTAGGATTAATCTTGTCGAGTCT
The DNA here is from genome assembly GCA_026826555.1 of Tolypeutes matacus. NCBI lineage: Eukaryota > Metazoa > Chordata > Mammalia > Cingulata > Chlamyphoridae > Tolypeutes > Tolypeutes matacus. The sequence goes on from JAKSZT010054262.1 coordinate 4,925,244, forward strand.
TTTAATTGGAGGCTTCTTAGAAGATGTTGCTCTGTTGGCCAGTTGCCATGCTGGTTCCATATCCAGTGAGGACCTGAGCCGCTTTCAAAGGCAGACTGTTAACCAAAAGATGTGGTATTTGAAACCACACTCAATGTGTACTAAACAGATTGTTTTATTTCTACAGTACCCTTGATTATATTTTCAGTGAGAACACAACATCAGATGAGACAAAATTAGAAGTTTATCTTATTTAAAACTTACTTTATTTTTAAAAATGCCATTATGGATGATAATATACATATAATATTTAATAACTCATCTCTCCCATTTTGTAATTACTCTCTGAGAGCAAGTTAGACACTTCACTAGGACACATCCAGTCATTTTGGTCCCAAGGATACCATTAAGTAAATTATCAGCATAATACATAAACGGTACCCCAGACCCAGGAAACATTAATGCACCACTCAAAGAACCTGCATGCCTTTTAGAGGGGCTCTTGCATACACCCTGGGGAATCTGACATCATGGCTACCAACTGTATACATTACAGATTTATAGACTAGAAAGCTCACACTAAAAATAGAATTTTGAAAAAAAAAAAAAACTTTTTAAATAACTGAAGATAGATTTTTAATCTCCTGCTTAGATCTAACAGCATGTTTGGTAGCATTGAATAAAAGTTAACTAAAAAAAATATATGTATTCAGCCCATTGCAGAACTGATGGCTCGATAGAATGTTAGGTTTTAAGATGAGGCAAGAGTCTCCATTTTTAAGTACCTGCAATTTCTGTTCACACAGAGAATGGGCAACAGTTGGATTTCCCAAGTAGTAACCTGGCCACTGTGCTTATTGAATGGGGGGCCATGGCCTCCTAACTATAGGCAGGAAAGTAGCACAGAAATAAAGTCCAAAATGTTGTAAAGTATCAATTAGCACAGCATTCTTTGTTGAGCAACTTACCTTTTATTTCAACCTACCATAAAACAAGTCATATAGACTAGGAAGTATGTGGTTAGGATTTTCATGCACAGAAATATTATCATTTTTGTGATTTTTAGAGCCTGCTTTTGAGGTAAGTAGTATTAACCCTTCAGTTTCTTCAAATAAGAAGTAGTCAGACTTGTTTAGATAGCAGGTATCAACTCAAGAAACCTAGCCATAATTTCTCCCTAAATCCATTCCTTACACTGATGAACTCTTCCTTCCTGTGTGTTATAAGTGCACATTCAACTCCTGCACATTAGCAAAGAGCCAGAAACTGGTCATTGCCCTTCCAGGATAAGTTACCAGGGAATACTCACCCCTGAGATGTGGTGACAGTACACTCTATATTTTGGGCGTCAGTGGACATGTATGCCATCTCTAAAAGGATGTGCAATTGAGTTGACAAAGCCTGAATGATTGGCATTGGGCACAAGCAGTTTTTCTGTCAAGGCTTCAAAGTATTGCTTATAAAACTACCAATGCTGACAGCTCCGTGCAAGAATTGCACTTCATACTTGATCCTGACCAGCACCTCCTGCTCGCCAAAGTGCAATTTCCAATGTAGAAATTCTACATATCATCTTACAGAATGAAACAGAGACGTCACCTCATGCCTGCATTTGAATTTCACATCATCAACAGGCACCTTTCTGTATTAGTCACAGCTACAAAACTTCCTGGTGCCAAAATAGGTCACCAATGGCAATACTTTTAGTTTGATTTTCATCAAGCTTGTGACACAGCTGAAATCATAAAGACAAACCTGTTCAGGGAATGAGTTCTAGCCAGAGAAGCAAGTGCTTGGTTGCAGAGAGAAGTTCTCAGGTGGAGAAAAGGGCTGTGAGGAATTTTAATAGATTTTTTTTTTTTCAAATAATTTGTCATTTACATCGGTATGCCACCAATATCCAGTTCCATGCATTTTTAAAAGTCTAGTGTGCTGATGCCAAATAATAATAATGCACATTTGCTATGAATATTTTAAATCCTGTTAAATGTGTGTTAATAAAAGATGCTTGTTCCAGCCAACTTGGTCAGTGTAGTGTTCGACTATTTGCAACCAGATAAACACAAACAACATCGGATTTTTTTTTTCCATGCTTTTGGCAGTCCAAGCACCTGGCATGTCTGCAGCTTGCAAAAATTCACTAAGATTGTGTTAGACTTGGAAGCCTGTGGTTAATAAAATGAAGACACATAACTAGCAGTTGAAAATTTTGATATCTTTAACCAGAAATAACCATCACTCCCCATTTTATTATTCTTCCCCCTATTTTGAGTATTTGTAAGTATTTTCTGTACAGTATCTGCACATAGAAACTGTTGGAGGGGAAGAGAATTTCTTCCAACCTCAGTTTAAATGTGGGCATATTATTTTGACTGTGTAAAATATGAGATATCCTACTTTTCCTTACAACCGTGAATTCCCAAGACTAGTAAGAGTCAGATAATCTGTTTCTCCTGAGGTTTTCCAGGTTACAAGATTGAAATATGGCATATGTGTGATTATTTCAGCCATTTTAATGCAAACATATATGGTATACAACCTAATGAAATTGTTTCCTAAATCAATTTCCAACCTCCCCCAAAAAAATTGGTTATGGAGCAGACTATTTAGTTGACATATACCTTAAAAGACCTTCAAACATTTGATCATTTCTTCAAATTCCACATCGATATTTTTAACCACTAATCTAAGAAGCAGTACTACATAAAACTTGTTGGACTGGTATAGTTTATTGTATGCATTTACTTAGACATTTTTCATGTTTTAATAATTTTGTCAACAGGCTGAGTATTTATGATTTTTTAGTAGAATAGAACATATATCTTGTTACCTACACAGTGGGGTTAAAAGTACTATTGACATACTGTGCTTACTCATTATATTAGATCTTCTTGTTGATTTTTCCACTTATAATTCCACTGTGAACAGAAGATGGGCAATAAGGGGAATTATCTAGTATCTGGGTCCTACTGTACTTTTCTCCTAAGCAGCTTTCATTCATCTTTGAGATTTTCATGGCAGTTTACAAAGAAACAGAGGTAAATTCCACGTCCCAGAGTAAGACATAAAGACATCGCAGTGTTCATTGAAATCTAGATCTAACAGAACATGTTTCTTCCTCCTCCATTGCTTGGCAAAATTCAACTCATTCATCAAGCCCCAGCTCAAAGATCATCTCTTTGAAACCTTCCCTCCTTGTTGCTTCCTTGGAATTGTGGTTTATATTCACATGTGCATCATTAACATCTCCTTCTGAATTGTTCCTTCTCAACACCTAGGACTGTTTCTCATTTATCTTTGTATCTCCAGTGTCTGGCAGATTATCTGCTATCTGGCAGGTGCCCCCTAAAATCTTATTTGAAGTACTACTTATAAAGGGAGTTTGATCTAAGCAACTTGATGAAAATCCAACCAAAAAAAAATGTTGAGTGAGTACTTAATGGGTACTGGGGACTGGAAGAGTCGCTAGAGTTACAAGAATGAAGATGATGTCTTCCCCTTGAGATGCCTGCAGTCTAGCAAGAGGGACGCATAAGTAAAACCATAGAGTACACAGAGCTACGAGGTTTATTCGAGCAAGCATGGAGGAAGAGCATTTACCTCAACATGGGCTGTTAGGAAAGCCTTCCTGGAGAAAAGGACTGGGAGAGAGAGCAGGGGATAATTGATATTTGGAGTTCACTTTGACATCAAATTTCAAATTGCTTCCTCACCTTTGGTTCAGAAGGAGGTAGAACAAGCAAGTAGAAGGGTGTCTACTGACACATGAGTTATGATGGAGGGTTTCAGAATGTTCTGTCAGGGGTGCCAGCCTCTGAGTATGAGACAAGGAGGGTGAGGATAAGAAGCAAATGCAAGGGAGGGAAATCTCCTCATTCTTTGCCTTGGGCAGAGGCAGGATGCTAGCTGTCTCTTTGATTCAACTTTGGCTGTCTTGGCTAGCATAATGATTGTCCTAATTGGAGAGGCCTCTGCCAGCCCCAAACCGTGTGCAATTTCAAAATGAAGGCAGAGGATATATAGAAAGAGAATTCTGAAAGCAAAACAATTTTTATTCTTTTTATTCTTGAAACCTGTAATGAGCCCTTATGACAGGGAGAATTAAAAATGCAGTAAAGTGAGCGGATATGGCTCAAGCAGTTGAGTGCCGGCACATGTGAGGTCTCAGGTTCAGTTTCCGATGCCTCCTGAAACAAACAAGCAAAACAAACAATAAAACCAACTCAGGGAAGCTGATGTGGCTCCAAGGTTGAGTGCCAGCTTCCCACAAAAGAGCTCCTGGGTTCAATTCCTTCCCCTCAATACCCCAAAAAAAAAAAAAAAAAAAAAAGGTGGTGTAAAGTTTATTTTATTTAGGGAAGAAACATGAATTACATGTTTCTGTAGTGCTACAAGATAATTTCACTTTCTCCATTCTAAATACCTGTCCCAATTGTTTTTAAATAGTAACCCCTGAATGCTGATATCTTTCTAACAGAGTAAAATAGATATCTGCATTATCATTTGAAATGATAAATTTAATCTGCTGATTTTGAGGGGGAAATATCTCTGCATGCATGTCGTTACACACTTCATTTCCTCTTTTCATGGATTTTCCTCCCAAATTCTTGCATTTTCAGGATTATGAAAAGCATATATTTATAATTATTTTTGCATTCTTGTTTTTATATTCTAAGCTCAAAAGGAAGTTATTTAAGCTAAAAGTGACCATCAGAAAATTTTTTGAAAGGATGGATTAATTAATGTAGTAACATCCATTGTGCTACACCACATTGGGATTGTTGCTAATTTCCATGTTCCTTAGAGCCTTCAGTTGAAAGATTCAGTGTGTGTGTGTGGCGGGGGGGCAGGGATGAAAATATTGAGAAATCAAGCTTTTGTTCCCCTGCCTATTTTTAGTTTGAGAAGTTAATAAAAATAATATTACCATAGGATCCCTATATTATTATTTCTTCAATTTTATTGAGTACCTATTATGTGCAAGGCACTTGGCAGGAAATTTATATCCATTCTGTCATTCTTGTGCCCAATGCTCACTGCTGGTTGCATTCACTAAAACTATTAGAAAAGCATTTTCATTCTCTAGCTTAAAAAAAAAAAAATGCTATCAAGATTTAAAAATTTTCAGTGGGCTCTGCAAGATGATCAAATGCTAATAGCCACACATTAATAATTAATGGAATAAGCTTAGTTTTATGTATCTCAAACCTTTTATTATTGGGGAGTCCAAATACCTGGAAATGGATAGCTATTAACAAAAAAGTTGGGTGTTTACTATTATCATTTTCTATATAAAATAGTATTTTCTATAGCACCTACCTATAAAAGAACAGAACGCTCTAATAAAATGCTAAAAAAGTACATAAATTCTTTTAATCACGTTGTGCTACCCATTTTGACAATGTCCCTGAAACTCTGATTTCCTGAGATTAATTAAATAAATAGAAGGAGAGGGAAGACAGTTCAGGGTCTGAATAAGTAACTATGGCTGCTGTCAACAGAGTA
>JAKSZT010054262.1:4935727-5061599 GCA_026826555.1 Tolypeutes matacus
AGAATGGATTAACATATTTTAAAAAGTTACCGTTCCCAATATTCTGATTTTTGAAAATGATCAAAGGCTCAAAATGATGGGGAAATAAATAAAAATAACATATCACTGGTTTATCTTTAAAGTGTTCAATTTTTCACCTCATTCTATTGGGAATGAACTCTAGAGGACAGGATAACTACCATTGTTTTGGCTTGCATACAAACTTCGTTCAGGGGAAATTAGTGTAACCAAACAGGAGGGAGTTTTGTAGCTTAGAAGCCTCTTTTGTGTAAATACACACACGCTTCCATGGATTCAGTCTTGTACTAATGCCAAAAGCATTGGTACAGTAGCTTGCTCACCAGAGCACAAAACAAAGGACATTTGCGTAACAGCAAAGTTCATCTGTTGAAATTATTATTTGAATCTATGTTGTGTTTTCTCTTTCCCTCACCAAAAGCAAACACTAGGTGATGCTAAATAGTATAAATTGTGGATAAAATTTAATTGATTTAATTTAACCTACAAACTCAATGCTAGGTTTAAAAAATATTTATTGATTAGTTTTAATATGAGACTGGTCGAAGCAAGGCACCTTTTTTCCTTGGAATAGAGCAATATTTAAAATGCTTAAAATTCTGTTTTTTAAACACTAAAAGGAAACTAGTTTTAAGTACATGGTAAACAATATTTATTATATGAACGTGTCAGTGTCAGCTACTTAACCAACTAGTAAGAAAGCCCACAAATGGTTTTTAAGGCAATCTTAAGTATTTATCCTCATTCAAAGTAAAAAAAAAGAAGAAAGAAAAAAAACTGGAGTTATTAATCATTTCATAAATGACATTTTTTTTTTTAATACTGGGGGAATTTTGCAAAACTTCGGTAGCAGTGTCAATCGATCAGATGCAACATAACATTGTCCCTTCACAAAGGCAAAGCTACACCACAGACATTTTCTCGATTATTTCTAACAAAATTTTAATAACTAGGCATTGCTGATTGTGGCAGATATGGAAAAAAGAACAAATATTTTCAGTAGAATAAAAAATTAATGTCCAATTCTACTTGATTCAGCATATATAAATGATCAGACATATCCCAAAGAAGTTGCCTAGCTTTTTCTTTCTTGTTGTTAGTTTCCTCTTTTGATATTTTTAACCTCATCCCAAGTATGAAACATATACATGGCTTGTCAGCCTGCTAGAGTAGCATTTGAATATAACTCTCCCCAGTCTCCCCAGGTCAGGAGAGGTGCCTGAAGTATAGAAATATTGGACACTACTAACTTTTTGCAATTCATACCTTTTATTAATTATCATTTTTTATCTAGGAAATTAAAAGTTATTGACTAAGATTATTAGCAGGAATATTCAGCCAAATCTAGTAATTGATGGTATGTATTTAAGTAATATTAAAATAGCATAGCATGTTTGTGCTTTAGTATTATTGTTTCACATTATGTCTAGAAAGCCCATAAACTTTGCCAAAGTACACGTCCTCGTGATATAGCGTATCTGGCAAACCAAGGCATGACAGTTATCCAGTGATTTCTCTTTGCAAAATGTGGGATTAAAGAGTCAAAACTGTAAATATATAAAGAATTTATGGTGAATAACAAAAGGATAGTCATGAATGCACTGATTAAGAAATTTATTCAACATTTACACAGAATTGTTTTAAGCATAAGAATGAAGGAAATTGTCAAAATATTAATAACACCAGTAATAATTTCATGTCTACTAACATTTATTGATTATCAACACTTCTTTGTTTCTTTTCTAAGCAATGAGGATAGAGCAGAGACCAAAGCAAAGTGCCCGCTCTCATGGAACTTACATTTTAAACAGAATATAACAAAAATCAATATGCCAGGAAGTGACATGTACTTGGGGAAAAATAAATAAATCAGGTTAAGAGGATTGGGGAATACCAGTTGATGGAGTGAGTGTTAAAAGGGAGCAGGCCTGATATATTAACCAACTTAGTTTCATTTCACACCACGTGTTCCTTTCACAAAACTGTGCCCCTTGTTAGAAATTATAGTCAATAGGGAAAGCAAAAGAAGCAACACAATTTAGGCCAACTAGTGACCAAATTCAAAGTAATATATCAGTAAGTATAAAAAAGATGTGATATGATTTGGCACAAATATTAGCATTAAGGAAAATTGGAGAGCATGGAGACATAGATCAAAATCATATTCCTTAAAATCATATTTGATTGTAAGGTAAATTAATATATAATATCAAAGAGGTTGTGTCATCTGAAAAAGTGAAAGCCATGCACTTTTATTTGGTTTGTAATTGCTTAAGAAAACTCATTTCATTTTTTTTCAAGTTGGCAAAAATATTTTACCAAAACTTGAAAAAAGTTCAATAAAACTAGACTAATTTCATGTATGAATATAGATACAAAACTTCTAAATAAAATATTAGCAAATTGAATTAACAGTGTATCGAAAGAATGATAGGCCAGGACAAATCAGGTTTTATTCCAAAAGTGTAAGTGTCAGGAAATCTAGCCACATACTTCTTATGTCAAATGATTAAAGGAGAAAATCTATATGTTTTTATCAATAGGTGCAGGAAAAGGACTAGTTAAATTCAGCAGCAGGACAAAAATTCAAGGTAATATCAGATTAAAAAGAAAGTATTTAAGTATGAAAAGTTCCCTTTAGAAGACCGCTGCACTGAAACTCTAATTGAGTGTAATGGAGGACTAATAACAAACAGAGCCTCGAGATAACTAAGCTATGCAGCTGTAATGCTGCAACACCCTTCTTTTATGGTGATAGCCTGCGCCTCTGAACATCGATATGGCCAGAGGCCGGCCCATTTTTCAAACTAAAGGAGAATACAGAGCGCAGGGCGGGCCTGTAGTTCCCAGCTCCTCATACTTGGAGTACTCTGTGCAGAGCAAAGAAACCACCATCGTCCGCGCGTGCGCCTTGAGGAACTAGCGCGTCTACCCGCACTTTGACTGCGGTGTGTACAGTTAGCCCCAGGCAACCGCAGATTTGGTCACAACACAAAGAAAGAGTACTTGAGTCTGAATCATCACTCTTACAAGATATTGAAGATGGGCCAGTGTTTGATATCTGGCCTAACTCTAACTATGAAGTAAAAAATATAAAATTTTTTTATATTTTATATAAACTCAGCCAGTGGTTGAGCGCCTGCTTCCCATGTAGGAGGTCCTGGGTTCAAACCTGGTACCTCCTTTAAAAAAAAAATCTTATGGAAGACTATAAAACAACAATAACAACAAATATCTACCAATTTCATAGTATATTCCAGGCATTGCTGTCATTTCATCTTTACAATAACCGTATTAGATAGAGGTCATTATAATCCCCATTTCACAGACAGGGAAACTGTGATTTGAGAAAGTTAGTAACCTGCCTAAGATTACAAAAGGAGTAAATTATCTAAAATAATCTAAAAAATTGTAGAAAAAGAGTGAGGAAAACTTTCCCTTGTCACTGAATTAGAACAGTATGAATTGATATAAGAATAGATAGAAGGTTATTGGACTAGAGAGTTTAGATGTAGATACAAGTGTATGTGGGAGCTTGACTTACTGTAGAAATGGCATTTTATTTTACTGGGCAAGGATGGTTTGCTTTAAAAATGATACTGTCCTACTGGCAATATACATGAAAGAAAAAAAGGACCGCTCCACATATCATAACTAAATTCCCAATGGATTAAAAAATTTAATGTTAAAGAAATAGAAAAGCAAGAAGAAAATAAAGGAACATTTGCATATATCCTAAAGGTGGGGGACCTCTTTCTAAAGAAAAGTAACTCAGTCACCTTAAAAGAAATTATAGCTAGAAGATAATTTGATTTTTTTTTTTTGGCAGAGCTTAAGACATCCCCTCCCCTAGACACACACACAACAAAAGTTAAATTTCAGAAAACAAACTGGGAAAACGTATCTGTAACACATATTACAGAAATATTGGTTATTAATCCTTAATATTAAAAAAATCTACTAATTGATAATAAAAGACAATTCAATAGAAAATAAAGCATAAAATATGGTTAAAATTATAAATAAGAGGAAACATAAATAGTCAATAGCATTTGAAAATATTTATATATCACAAGAAGTTGAGGAAATGCAAATAAATAAAAAATACATGAATACATAAATACATAAATAAATACTTTTGGCAAAAATTTAAAGGAGCAGTAATTTCAAATGACACAGATTAGGGGCACTTTCATTGTCTGTGATAGAAATAATTGCTTTAACACTTTCAGGTAATCGACCAACAATAAAAATTAACATTAAAAATACGTTTAACAGGGAGCAGATGTAGCTCAGTGGTTTGAGCACCTGCTTCCCAGGTTCAATCCCTGGTACCGCCTTTAAAAAATAATAATGCATTTAAGTTTTAGCATAGCAATTCTTGGCAATCTAGCCAATGAAAAATACAATGGTATGTAAGCATACATTTTCCAATATTGTTTTTAGCAGTAATGTCAATAGGATAATAACTGAATAATTTGTTTTCTGCCATGAATGGAATAATATGAAGCAGCAAAAATTGATAGAACATGTCCATGATATATTGTTAAGCATATAAAGCAAATTACAATGGAATGGGTATAGGTAGAATAATCTCTTTTCTGTAAGAAATTAAAAGACAGAAAGAGAGAGAGAGACCCTACATATGTGTGAATATGTTTGCTTCATATGATTGAGCATACAAAAAAGTACAGAAAAATAGAGGGCAGGCTCTTACCTTTTCATATTAAGGGGGTAGGAATGGAAAGACATAGGAAAAGGTGAGGGGCCATAATTAGCTTTCCCTTTCTATGTCTTTGTAGTCTTTCACTGATTCCAAAATGCAAATGTAATATTTGAAATAAAAAATTAGCAATTTTAAAAGGGAAGGAGGAATTTTTGAAGAACTTTAGTTTTATTTCAACAAACATATATTGCACACCTCTTCAGTATAAGGAGCTGCTTTAGTTTCCTGCGCTACTCAAGCAAATATCATGAAATGGGTCAGGTTAACAATGGGAATTCATTAGCTTACAGTTTTGAGGCTAAAAGAAAGTCCAAATCAAGATGTCATCATGGTGGTGCTTTCTTCCCGAAGACTGGCATATTGGAGCTTGTTGCTCATGATCCTTGCTCCTCAGTCACATGGCAAAGCACATGGCAGCGTGTCTTGGTCTTTCCCTTCTCTTCTGGGTTCCATGGATTCCCAGCCTCTTGCTTCCCATTGGCTTTCTCTCTCTGTGTCTGAATTTCATTCTGCTTATAAAGGACTCCAGTAATAGGATTATCACCCCTCCTGGCTGAGGTGGGCCACACCTTCTTAACTGAAGTAACCTCATCAAAAGTTCCTATTTAAATCAGCACACACCACTCAGAACTGAGTGGGAGAGAGTGTGGTCTACAGTGTGAACTGTGGTCTATGGTTGGTGGCAAGGCTCCAGGATGTATAAGTCCATTGAGGGTGGTGGGCCACACTGTGGGAGATGTTTGTATGGGATGTGGTGGGAGGTGTGGGAGGTGGGCAACATGGGAATCCCAGTGGGTTCCATGTAATATTTTGGGTAATCTAAGCACCTCTTAAAATATATGTATATATATATATATATATATATATAAAAAAAAAAAAAGTTCCTATTTACAATGGGCTCACACTCACAGGGATGGATTTGATTTTAAAAAGTGTTTTTTCCTGGCTTCCATAGCACTTCAAACCACCATAGGAACTTTGCCCGGGATACCTGTTGCATCTTTGTATCTTGTAATGGCTAAGGAGTTTTAGAATTATATTATCTCATATCTAGAAATGTGGGTTGTCTCGTCGTTTTATATATGAGGAAACAAAGACCCAGAGACATTAAGTATATTTCTCAAAGTCACATGCATAGCCTGGGTCAAATAAGAGGGACACTTACTTTTAGTCCATTCTCAATTATAGCAAGCTTCATAAATATCTTTGTTCATAAAGTTCTTAAGTATAGTTTGACTGGAGTTTAAGAGGGAAGTAATTATTAGGTTATGGAGTTTATATGTGTTACTGTTTTCAGGCCTGAAACAGTCAATCGATCTGCACACTTAAATTTTAGTTTAAGGGAGTTTGAAGGTGCCTTAATTCTTTTTTTTTTTTTTTTTTTTTTATTATGGGTAAAAATCAAAATTCTCACAATACATACAAACATTTGCAAACTGCGACATCTGTCACCCCATTGATCGCCAGGGTTGATTCGGCTGATCTGGCTGGCTAGGCGGGTGTCCTCTTCCTCCCTCACCGCTCCATGTGCGTCCCTCCCGAAGCTGCGCACTCGGTCGAAGAGGACGACCTTCCCCGCTAGAGGAGGACCGTTCTTCGGTCAAGGGTATACGAGTAGCTGCGCTCCCCTGCTAGAACCTCCAAACAAGCTCTCAAGGTGCCTTAATTCTTTAAGGCCACTGTTCAGCAATCCGGAAGAATTGATAAATGTTAATGGCTCCTTAAGCACCTAACACCTACCTACCTATCCTATTTTCAGAAAACTTATGATAACTAAACAGAAAAATGGAAATCTAAACAATTAAGAACCACTCAGTTAAAATAAATCATTATGGTGGGCAAGGTGTCCCTGAAATGAACATTTCATTTCTATCCAAAAACTACAACTCTCTTTATTTATTTATTTTTTTAAAGATTTATTTATTTACTTTATCCATTTTAAACGCCCCCCCTCCCCATTTGCTGTTTTGTGTCCATTTGCTGGGCAATTCTCCATGTCTGTTTCCTGCCATCTCTTCTCATCCTCCTCCTCCAGTCTTCACCAGGATTCGATCCTGGAGACCTCCAGGATCCTCCAGGATCCTCCAGGATCTCCTACATCTCCTCTGAGGTATTCTGCCACCTGCGCCACCTCAGCTCCTGGCTTCTGGAGCTTTCAGAGCATCTCATCTTGTCTCTCCCCTGTTACGTCATCATCCTGCTGCATGGCTCCCAGGGCCCGACATCTCAGCGGCACACAGAGCCTGGCAGCCCATGCGCCTTCTCTATATATATTTTTTATTTTGCTGGGAGGTCCCAGGGATCGAACCAGTTCCCTCCATATGGCAGACGGACGCCCAACCATTTGAGTCACATCCGCCCCCTACAACTCTCTTTAAAAGTTCTCATTGTAAAATGATAGCTTTAGAGAACACATGTCTTGTTTTTTCAGGCCAGGTCTGAGTTTTATGGGATGCCACAATGTTTCTTAATCCCCCCTGTGTACAATGGATATATAAAAGGAAATGTGAAATTAAATTGACAAAGTTTGAATCTCATACGTGTGGGCCACACTACAGTAAATATGGTCTTTAGCATAGGAAAGAATGGAATCCACTATTTAGCGAACTGGCTCCTTACAAATCTTGGACACATTTATTTTTAATATTGACTCCAGGTTATTTTCAGGAAGGTGATAAAATTAGATAGCATTTCTGTTAACCTACTGACAATAATGACAATGTGCTTCTCCATCTTGTTATAAAAGCTTGTGTTTTATATTCCTTCAAAATTTTTCTGTAGTACTATATTCATGTCTTCCAGCTCACTATTGCAGAAGAGATTTTTTTCTAAGTCTATAACCTTGTAAATGAGGAAAATAGCTAGTTTCTGGATGTAAACATTTATAGTAGAGAAAAATGAGGGTTTTTAAGATCTTCAAATGACTGTCTCCAGAGTCATTACATCAAATCTCTTAATCTCTGCTGGTAGATACCTTATTCAAGTTTTATTTCATGAACACTTTTTCATAGCCTCAATACCAAGTTCCAGATCAATTCACTGTTAGCTGAACTGCTAACACAGACTATCTCCTACATTGAACTCCTTTCAAGTGCTGCCACCTCTGACCTGATCTCTCTAAATATTCTGGTTCCAGAAGCAAGGAGATGGTATACTACAAATCAGTCCGTAGAATTTAGCTCTGATTGCCCTTCCATTTTTCATTTCAGTTAAAAGTACCAGGAAGCCCCCTGAGTTTGACCTTGAGTCTTTATTCAAGTCCAAAGAGAGTGTGGCCTTTCCAAAAAAAAAAAAAAAAAAAAAGAGCTGTCTGCTCTACAACCTTTGCTTGTTTTTATTTGCTCTTTTCTGCAGCCAAACAAATCCACAGTGTTCATAAGGAACACATCTAACACATCTAAAACTTCTTATCCTCCCAGTACAGCATGGAACTCTCCAAGAGGAAGTTTTTAAAATTAGCACTGATTCCCTGCCATGTGGTAAAATTTGGGTAGATACCAAAGCATTGTTAATTATAAATTACCACACTAGTGCTCAGGCAACTGCCCATATGACATGGAAAGACCCCATTTTGTCATCAATTATTAGAAAGAATACTCTTTGGAAAATTGCAGACAATATTCCTTCTAAAGAAAACTTTCATTCTTTGATTTGAGGTAGAAAATTTTGGTCAGTCCTTCTCTATTCTGGTTTTTCTGTTACTCCTTTCTGACATAATTTTGAATGGAGTTACAGAATGTAAATATTAATACATCACCTTGTGGAAATCTGTCCTTTAAGTTTTCAATATAAGTGTATACTAAGGAAAAAAATACAAACACCATAATCTAATGGACCATGACCCCACAATTACTTCCTGAATTCCACCTCTGAATGCATAGATGTATAAAGGAGTATACAATTTAGTCCCTGCTATCAAGAACCTTGCAGTCTATTTAGGAGATGAAATATACACCCTAAAAGTTAAGGAACGTTGCAAGGCAACAATAAAAGAGATGAACCAAGATAGCATATAATTAAGCGATTTTAATGGCCTATGAGCATTTTTCTAGGATCCTTTTTTTCCCACATAGACATGAGTGTGCTTCCACCATGCCTTTTGCAAATTTTAGCCAGAAAAGGAACTGAACTCTAGGCATTATGACATTCCATTACAAAATAGTCTTTCTTCTGGATGCTCAAAACCATGACTTAAACAGTATCATCCTTTGCCTTTTTAAAAGGTTTCTATCTCTAATCTTTGGGAATGAGATGCGATGTTATTGCTTTATTGCTACAATATGCAGAAGTGAGATTCAGGATCTGAACTGCTGTGCATCCCCAGAAAATTCAAATTATGATCCCGCCCCCCAAAAAAATTAGTGACATCTTTAAAGAACACATTAACAATATAAAGCAAGGAGTTCTGTTGCTTCATTTAATTGAGTTATAAATAAGAAAAATATCGAATCCTGCCGCTGCCCTATTGATGCATGTGGACGTGTGAATTTTCTCCCATGTGTTTGCTCTGTCTTTAGAACACCCACGGTGGAGATGAATCACTAATGTGTGTATTACTCTGACAGTCCTAGAAAGTATCAAGTCTAAAAGCCAAACCCAGGAAGCAGCATTTCATTTAGTTCCCGGTGTACTGCTAATTGATCCCAAACCGTTCATTACTGTCTACTGAAAAGGTCTAAGTAGAAAGTAGGCATTTAGAAAACGACTTAACTGAGAACAAGACAGAGCAAAATTCTAGGCTTTGTGAACTTCAGTTGCTCTGTTCCTGTATTGCCACACTGATTCTAAGTTTATCTTTTATTTCAGGTCATGTGGAAACCTCCAACCTTTCAGAATGGAGACATTCTTAGCTATGAGATCCGCATGCCCTACCATCATATGGCAATAACCAATGTGACTTCCTCAGTGTTAAGTCAAATAATCACCCATCTGATTCCTTTCAGTAATTATTCTGTTACCATTGTAGCTTGCTCAGGGGGTAATGGATACCTAGGAGGGTGCACAGAGAGTTTACCTACGTATATTACCACCCACTCCGCCCTACCTCAGGATGTTAGCCCATTGTCAGTGATTCCACTAGGTGAATCGTGTGTTGGGATTTCTTGGCAGCCGCCGTCCAAGCCAAATGGACCAAATTTGAGGTAAGAGAAAACCACTTGCTTTTGGATTTTGCTGGGGATTTATCTCTCCAGAAAGGAGGAAGAGAGAATTTCACTGACATACGGATGTAGAATTATTTCCTCATTGGATATCACCCCCACTCAGGAATTGTATGCAATTTCATTTTCTGTGTCTTGACTGATATGGGACCATAAAAGTTCAAGGTAGGACTATCATAGTATTGTGAAAAACTAAAAATCATTAAAACAACAATCACAAACTAAGAATTCTCTACGTAATCCATTCCTTGATATTCAAAGTATATTTTTATTTTATGTTAGGCAAACTTGACACATGTTCTAAGTGATACATTTGCACAAATACGCCTCAAAATTCCAATGCTAACACAAAATTATTTGGCACATTATTATTAACTGGAAACTTGTAAAGAATGTGGTCAGGGATATAGATAAGATGAAAGAAAAGAGTTGTGATTCTGAAATGGCTTTCTGACAACCTGAACTTGACACTTAACCAGGACTATGGAGTTGAAAATATTTCATTGTTTATAAAGTTTTGATGGAGCAGTCTTAGGGAACGTTACTATTATAAGCATTCGTCATTTCTACTTCGTGTGAAGCGGGCAATTAAGTTTTGCCAAAATCTGACGAAGAAGTTGTCTAAAATGTTGTAATTCTTGATGATAGTAGTACAATGGGAAATGTAGCTGATTGTTTCAAAATAATTGAGTATATAAAAACTTGAATCAGAAAAATGTTTACCTGAAAACATTTGCAGCTGGAAATATTAGGTACTTTATGTTTACATACACACCCCATAAACTCATGCCACAAAACAACCTGAAGTTTGGTAATAACATTACTTGAGATAATCCCAATGTTCCTGCTTCTCTTTTGCTTTAGATATGAGCTTCTGAGACGTAAAATCCAGCAACCACTTGCATCAAATCTCCCAGAAGATTTAAATCTGTGGCACAATATTTATACAGGAACTCAGTGGTTTTATGAAGATAAGGGTCTTAGCAGGTGAGATTACAAAAACTATAAAAACAAATTGCTGGCATTTAGTTTTGGGCATGTTGAGTATTTCAGAATATCTTAGTGTCTTCATTTTGAGCATGTTATCAGTTATGCAATAAAACATGTTTAGTTATTATCTGTGGCATTAATCATCAAACTGCAACAGCCAGCAGGTTTACTGTTTACCATCCTAGGTGCATGTTTAAAATAAGCCATTTGAAGTCAAATTTTTAGATGTTTGAGCCTTAGCCTATTGCCTTTGTCACAGCATTATTCAAACATGAAACTTAATGGAGGAATATGGAAATATTCAACATATACAAAACTGAGGGAATTACTGGACCTTTGTAGAATGTTAGCAACTTCTGGGAAGTAGTTGGTTATAAGTCATTGATTCAGTCTACAAAGTTATTTAGGAAACAGGCTTGGGACCTGAAAGAATTCAATCTACAGTTCAACAAAATCAAGAAATGGGCAAATAGGCAATATCAGAAAAAGAGTACTTAACTGCATGGGAGAGTTTGGAGATCTGGGTTCTGTTTCACCTGTAGTGGAGAACTAGCTTTGTGAACTTAAAGTCAACTTCTCTGTTCTTCTTTGTCTATAAAATAGATGCGATTTAATGGCTTCTAAATTTTCATTGGTCCAGGCAATGTGATCAAATTTCAAGAAATAAGAATATTGTTTTATGAAAATTTTTCAGACAACCTATTTTTCAATAACTTTTCAATCAGGCTGATTATTTTTTAGACGACCTACCACAGAGTATAGCTTTACTCTGAAGCTTGTTTATAACTCTAGCCTTGTCTACCTACTCTGTCTTACCTCAGACTCTGTTTCTTTTGCATTACCCTCAGCATCTGTAAGATACGGTACTCACTGGCTCAGTGTGAGATTTGAGGCTGTGTGTATCCCAGAAAACCATGTTCTTAAAGTTAATGCATTGCTGTGGGTGTAAAATCATTGTAAGATACGACCTTTTGATGAGGTTATTTCAGTTAAGGTGTGGCCCACCTCTTTCAAGATGGTTCTTAATCCTATTACCTGAATCCTTTGTGAGAGAATGAAATTTAAACAGAGAGAGAAGGCCACTGAAGAAAGAGTCTGAAATCAATGAAACCTGGAGCGAAGGGAGAGATATTGCCATGTGTCTTGCAGAGGAGCCAAGAATTTCTGGCAGGTGGCCTTCAGGAAGAAAACATAGCCTTAACGATGCCTTGATTTGGGCATTTTCATGACCTAAAACTGGAAGCTAATAAGTCAATCCATTTCATGGTATCTGCTTTAAACTGTCTAGGAAGTGAAAATACTCAGCTTCTCCCCATTGCTGCCAATTTCTGTTGTCTGACTAGTTCATCCCTCGAGTCTTGGCCTAAAAGTTTCTTCGTCCAAAAAACCTTCCCTGACCACTCTCTTCCTGGTCTGAATTAGATGTTCCTTTTGTATATTTCCATAGCATTCTCCCTCACATAATTAGGTATCATTGTAATGTGCCAGCCTGGCTACTTGTCTGGACACTCCATTATATTGTCAGATCCGACATGTGTCAGGGGATTTGCATTTATGATTTTCATAGCCTTAATACTTAGCATAATACCTAGTATGTAGTTGGTTCTCAAGTATTTGTTGAATGAAAGCATATGTTAACTCAAAAAATGACAGGTTATTTAATTTCTCTGGGCCCTAAGGATATTACCTCTGATTTTATTATCTTTGAGGAATGGGTAAAACTAAGGAAAATTCCTCTGCCCATCTTGAAGTGCTGTTGTGGGAAAGCATTAAAGATTTTCTAAAGTTCTTGGAGAAAGATAGCATGAAAATATAACAAAGCATGTGAAATTTCCATTTTTTTCAAGTAAATATGGTCAATTATTAGCAAATACTTATTGTTTAGCCTAAATTATCATGGTCATGATACTATTTCCAACTCTTTTTGATTCATTATCCCTGTGTGATTACCACTTCAGTTGAAGAAATGCATTGATTCAATGATTTCTTTTTGCCTACTGCATGCTAAGGCTGTGATAAGGTACAAAAGATGAACATAGCATGGCCTTTGCCCATAAAGACTTCATGCCTGGTAGAGGAGTCAGCACACACTCACATGCACACACATAGTTGGCATCCATATTGAGTGCTATCCTCACATTTACAGAGTTAGCAAGTCTGCCTAGAGAAACAGCACGGAAAAGTAACTTCTTATGATCTGTGAACTCTTAAGTGCCTTACATTAATAGCAATTAAAAAAAAAAAAAGAATAGAAGCTGACTAATGTTACTGAATCTGATTTTTAGCTCTCAGATATTTGTAAGAAACACCAAAGAAGTCCTAGGAAGCTAATTACGTGGGTGATCCTGTCTGTAACGTTATTTCAGGTCATTTAGTCAGGGGCTGTGTTTTTTTCTATCCAGTGTCTGACGTGAGCATGTGCAACTGGCAGCTTTCCTGATAAAGTATTGACAACAGCCCACCTTTCCACTTCCCAGATGTGCAGTGTAGGAACTGCTCTGGCTCCAGGGCCCTCTGAAGACATCCTGCTGTTGTGGGGAAACCACCTGCTGGGTTAACACTAATAATCCTAATAAGAAGAGGAATGAGAAACCTGCTTTACTTGTCCATAGTACTAAAAGGATTTCATTTTGCTTGATCCTCATTTTAACCCTATGAGGCATTATTTAGCCTATTTCATAGAAGAAACATCCTTATTTAAAAATTAGGAACAAGACCAAGAACTATGATTGTATTTTTAGTGATTTCCCTAGAGATTTTTAATGACAGGTCCAAATGTAAGATTTAAGAAAACAAAGTTAAATTCCCACAAATTAAATTGAAACATGCATTGACATAAGCCTACCAATGACAGCTGCTTCTAGAATGGAAGTGTGCAAATAACAAAATTGTGCTGAGATGATATTTTGACTAGCCTGGTAATGCTGCGTATCAAGGGATTACTTTTTTTGCTGCTAGGACTAGCAAAGATTTTGAGGGGGTTCAAACAGTTGCTTCGTCACATGTACCCAGGTCGAGGTAAATTTTAAAAAGCAAGCATTTCTTTTAATACTCAAAATAAATGGCACAAATATTCATATTGTGAGACTTTTTTTCTAAGTTCAAAAAAAGCTAGGGGCCCTTTCAGCCCAAGGCAGTGTGTGGGGGTGGGGGGCGTCTCTCACAAATTTGAGAAAACAGGAAAATCATTAGTCCTGTGGTGAGTTCTACGCTCTGCACCAGTTTTTCTGTTAAAAAGAAGTGATCTTGTTTGGTCAGACGGTTTCGTTGTCCATCTTGACAGGAGCCAAGGCTCACCATCACTGTTGGTCAGCTAGGGAGTGGTCTTTCAGACTGCAGAAGAAAGAGAAGCAGCCAAGTGTTCTGTCCCCACAGCACACCCCGATTCTGTCCTATGCACCTGGATTACAGCTCCTTAATGGCACTTGGGGGGAGCGGAGGCAGGGCAGGGAAGGGAGTGTTTAATTGACTTCTAGTGCCTTTAGAAAGACGATGTAATTTCCTGTTCTCCCCAGACTCCACCATTCCCTATTTCCATCTTAACTTACAGCTATATAAATATAGCTTGAATATAGAAATTGGAGTGCTTCTTCACCTTTTGACTTGATATCACCATAGCTACACCTAGAATCAGCTTTTAAATGGCATTTCACTTTCTGTAAAAACTAAAATTAACTTAAAATTCACTGGGCATCCCTCTACAAAGGTATTTATGACATAGTAAATAAAAATTGGAGTCAATTTCCCTGCTCGAGGGGTCTCTTTTGATTAGTTATATGTTTGTAATATGTAGAAAAACACACCAATTTAACTTTAAAAATGCCATTGTATTCTGAAACTCAGATCATTCTAGTAGTTATATTTTCCTTTCTGTCTACATTTACAAAACAGAATATTGAGCCAATTATCCAGACAGTTTTAACCGAAACGAAAATACTTCTGCTTTGCTCTTATGATTATTTTAGATAAGGACAATGTTACCTGAGTTACACAGCTAATTGCCTCCTCAATGAATTTTGTCCTGCCTGTGTAGACACAGGCTCAGTGTAACTGTAGGTTTAAACTGCTTGCCAGTTTTCTAACTTCTTTTCCTTAATAATTCTGTGCAAGGTGGCCAAGTTATTGTTGTTGGGGGAACCATAACTTTGGGTTTCCTGACATTTTCATCACTTGGAAAATCTGGCAAGTGTGCTGTTGTCGCCTGATGTCACTGATGGGCACCAGGGAAGTGTTTAACAAGAAGCCAGCAGCCTCCTTAATATGAAGCATCAGTCCATCCTTAAAATTTCAGCACCTTCCACTGCCTGGGTCCCTGAAGGATCAGATAAAACTGCTGAGAACACGCTGACAGCAGGTTCTCCTTTTAGTCTAGATTTAATGAAAGTAGAACAAGGCATAAGAAATAATGGGATTTTTTTCTATATTAAGGAAAACATTGACTTGGAGATTGTAATAATTTAGCTGTCATTAAATTTACAAAGTGAGGTATACTCTAGCTCCTGTTCATTTCAGTTATGTATAAATTTCAAGTATTTCCTTGAAATGGATATCTGAATGTTGATCTCCATGCAACGCCTCAAGAATTTGCTTGTTGTATTATCCTTAAATGAAAGCATTCCAAATTATTAGAATTTCCTCTCATTTTCAAAGGATAGGTTATGTTTGTTGTAAATTTAAGTGCTTAAGCTAAATATATCATAAAATCTAAGTTTAACTCTTACTGGAATAAATTCTAATATGTATTTTTAAACTCATAAAAGCAAATTATTTCAAGCCTGGAAAGATGTCTTCATTTCAGGGGAATAAATTTGAAATAATATAACCCAATCCCCCTTTTTTTGTAGTGAACTTAAAGGTGCACGGATGGCATTTTCTCCTTTGCTGATATGGAAACACTGGGACAGCTCAATGTTACATGTTCCCAAAATATAAATATCTCCAAAGTATAACTATTAAGAAGTTATCTTGAGCATACAGAGTGGAAGAAAGACTTTTCTTCCATGCCTACCGATCTGATATAGATCCTATTCATCCTAAATTCCAAAATGTGAGTAAAAATTGGGTCTAGGAATGAAAGGCAAATTTTGTCAACATTAGTGTGCTATCTCATAGCAATGTAATCAATTAAATATTAATGAAAATATTTCTAATTCCCATTTAAATTAAACTGTTATAGTACAGTGGTATTCCCCAATGGAATTTTTTTCAGTGTTCTAAATTTACCACATGCCATCCTTTTCTAAGTGTCATTGTATTCTACCTTCCCTCATGAAAAATGAGCCTCTAACTCTGAAAGTGCGCATTTTCGCATAGATATTTTTGTTTTACTAATGTTTTCTCCAAAAAACCAATCAACAGAGAGTGGGTAAGGGGAAAATGGAAAGAAACTGCTTAATAGGTGAGGAGTTTTACTTTGGATTGCTGGAAATGTTTTGGAACTAGAGATAATGAGTGTTTGCACAACATCGTGAATGTACAAAATGCCACTGAATTGTTCGCTTTAAAGTGACTAATTTTATGGCTTTTGAACTTCACCTAAATAAATTATTTTTAAAAAATGAAAAAATAAATCTAGTTTTTCCCCCTTTCTAATGCTGACAACATAGTATAGCAAAGATGGAAATTATAGCAAAATTATTTTAAGCAGCATAAGTATTATTCTGGCAGCAAAAGGATAAATGGATACAGGAACATGCCAAATACAATCTTCACTCAAAATCTAAAACGTATCATATTATAAAAATGTTCAACTGGGATCATCATTACTCTTCCATTGCCACAGATTTAAACTATGGAAACATCTTTGCAGTTTTATTTGTCTCGTCGTTTATTCATTACCACCAAGTATTTGAAGGTGTAAGAAATCATATACTTTAAGATATTTCTCAAATTCTTACTTTTATGATGTACTCAAATATGCTTTGAATTATAGTGGATATGAGGAAGACTAAGTAGAAAAAGCAACTGAGTAGCTTGGATTTTTTCAGGAGCATTATTTATATTGGTGACAATATTGACACATGAATTCTGTTGGGACATCAACAAAGCTGACAGATTTTTAATTCTGATGAAAATAACTCGAGGCATTTGGTACTCAGAATTTTATTGCTTCTCCAAACACAACAGCCCCTTTCTCTGTCCTCACTGGACAAAGTACCACTTGTCACCATAACCTAGCCTAAATTAGACCTCTTCTGTGAGGGCTTCCCTGCCTAGGTCAGGTTAAACTAGAAGCTCCATCTGATATGTGTTTTTACAAAAAGAATAAATGAATAAATATTTTCAGATGTTTTCATTTTAAAACATATTTCTGCAAACGCTGACATGCACTGTGGCTCCAGGAGTGTCGGCATCATGTTCATTATGTTTACTACATGGCACTTGTAAGTGCTAAGTAAGTATTTTTGAGTAAATAAATAAATGAATGAATGAACGAAGTGATTGATAGTGTATCAAACATGAAAGAGCAACCTAACTTGTTTCAGTATATTGTAAAAAGAAATGCCTAAGTTTCAGCAGGGATCATTTCTCTATCGAAGAGAGAGACTGGTGTGTCACTAACCTAAAAAATTACCTAAGTGAACTGAAGGTTATGAGACTGAATGCTTTAGTAACTATGAAACAGCCTTGAATTCATTTATAAAATTATTTATTCAATAAATAAGCAGATTAAAAACTGCTTCATCTAAACCAAATCTAGTTTTCTAATTTGAATGATAACGGCTGAACCTTGAAATGGGTATTGTTCCATAAATAAGATTTTAATATGTATTATATCTACCAGGAAAATACCATAATCATGTTTATATACTACAAAGTTAACCATTTGCCAGTGGGAGTGGGGAGAATGATCTCAAAAGAATTAACCATTTAGTGAAAAACTATTATAATAGCCTAGTATCCCTAAATTGACCTACAAATAGTATTTTACTAGCTAAAGTATAGAACCAGCATAAGCATTCATTCATTTTGCAGGTTTTGAAAGTTGTTCCATACAGGGTTTGAAATGGTACATTTTTCAAGACATATCTGGGGACCACAATTAGCATTTAGGAAAGAAATGTATTGATACACATAACTTTGGCTATGAGTATATGATGGCAATAGAACTAATGTTTTTCTTTCAAAAGGATTCTTTTATTATTAATTAGAAGGCATGGCCCATTTCATATAAATAATCAACACTGAGATCTATCTAAAAATAATACACATAGAGGGAGTAGAAATACACTTTAAACCAACCAATACATTCTTTTTAATATGAAGTGGTGAAATGCAAACTCATATATGCAGACAAGTCAAAGACAATATACATTTACTAGCTTAAAGAGAAGAGTTGAGATGCGGTGAAAACAGTAAATTTTAGTATTTCATTTAAGAGAATTCAAAATATTATTAGTTAAAAGTTTAACTGAAAAATGAATCTTAAAGAAAATGCAAAAGACAGATGCATAATGTAAAATGAAACAATTCAATAAACTAATAAATAAATAATGAATATTGGGAATAATTTTATATTGGAAATGAGGAAACCAGAGGCTCAGCTAGCCCTAACTATACAAACTTAGGCAAAGGCACTTAATTTCTCAGGATCTCTGTTGTCTTACCTGTAAAATGTAGCAGATATTTTATTATTTGGAGCAGGTAAACTCTAAAGCCACCTCTTTTTCTAACATTTTCATACTACCTTGAAAACAGGTGTTTCAATCGCATTTATTTATGTGGTTTACTTTGTCTATGCAGGCATAAATTGTATGTTTCACTATGCCTAAATTATGATGAAATCTGTTAAAGTATTGCAATCAGAACTAAGGCCTTGCAGAGATTATTTGCAATTAACCAGTTAGGGCCTCCGGATGTTAATTCCGCTTGTAAAAAAGGACCACAAAAATGGTACGACTTTAAAGTTATAGAGATTATAAAATGTATAATATAAACATGTTAAGACAAACTCAAATATTTTAGGAGAGATTAGGCATTCAGACTTTGGCTAAATTTCTTTTAAACTATTTTACAAAGTAAAGCACAATTATGAGTATTTTGCCCAGGAAGAGAACTAATGAATCCAAGGTCACTGGTTCAATTCCCATGTAAGCCACTAGCTTCATTTCATTCCATTGTCAAGACTTGCTACCCTCCTAACCCTGACTCACCATCCTTCAGATTCATCCTAGTGGTCACAAAGGAAATTTGGGGAGACTGAATGTGTATGCAAAAATCTAACCCCACTGCTAGAAAAACAATTCAGAGATCAAGTCCCTGGGATGTGACATCATCCAAATACAGAGAGACCAGAGTATCATTATGATTATTTTCATTAATGCTATCATCATCACCGTCATCATTATATTAGCAATATAGAACAATGCATAAAAGAGCAAGCTCTGGAAATTGGACTGTCTAGGTTTAAATCCCAACTTACATATTAGCTCTGCAACTTACACAAGTTATTTAACTTCTTTGGGGTTTATTATCCTTTATTTCAAAACAGGAATTATAATAGTACCTTATTGGGTTGTTATGAGAGATGAATGAGCTAAAACATCTAGTACAAAGCCTGACATGTATTAAACACACAATTAAATACTGACTATTATTATCATCTTTGAGTCGTCATGGTTCCATAGACTACTTAGTACTTGGTAAAAATCATACAGAGAAGAAACAGAGGTAAGGTGTGGGGAGTGAAGGGAGGAAAGGAAAGAAAGAAAGAAATGAAAAGAGGTAAAACAGAGAGATCTAGAAGATCTGATGCTCATATTTATTTGGAGAAAATAGATAAATAGCTTCAAAAAGTCACCAAGTCCTTACCTATAGCTCCAATAGCTGAGCAACGTCCTTGAATGTGGCCGAGGCAGAGCCCTCCAAAAATATCTCTGGGCCATGAGAGAGAAACAGGGTGAGGCAGTCAGAGTTTTTCTGCTTAGGAGGCAATAAAATGATCCGAAAATCCTGAAATATTTTTGGTCAAATTATTTAGCACAGTCCTGCAAATTGGACCTTGCTTTTTTCATCATGACCAGTAGAGTCTTGTGCTACCAGAACTAAAGCCAAATCACTTTTAGGTTGCGACTTATTGAGACAAATGGCCTGGACCTTGCTTTGGGAGAGAGTGGGTGGGCTTCAATTGCTCTAGGACCAGGACTGAATAACTGGCTGGTGGCTGAGCAAAGGAACGCCCACACTTATGACTTTATAGGTAGCCCTTCCCCATCGTGGGGGCTAGGGGCGTGACACCTCTGCCATCTGGAAAATCTGGGTAAAAATTTTTGCCCCTCCCTTCCTACCAGAGAAGAAGTCTGAATTTTTTTTTTCTTTTTTTGATGGGGTATTTATAGTACATTGTTGTAAAATTTGGGTTAAGTATTATACAGTGCTATACATATACTTTATGCACTTCTGAGCTTCTAAACTTTTTCTGTGTCATCTGCTGGCCTTTGCATGTCATCTGCGGTTTCTGCAAAACTCCTGCAAAATTCACATTTAATTTTTTATGTAGACCCGTGATATATCGAAACCATGATGAGGAAAGTCCCCATGTGTAAGGGATAAATGTACTTTCTTCCTTTTCCTTCTTTAAAGGTATCTTTGATGATCTAGTGCATCTAAATTAGGCAATACTGTTCTGAGATTGATCAGTGTTCATCCTAAGTCCTGGATGCCTGGCATGGTCATATGTTGCCACAATCAATTTAGCAAGCTTCTTGCTCTAAGCTATTGTCTTGCCAAACCTGACTGTGCTTATAAATAGCATTTTCCTATTCAAGCTGTTTTGAACCAAAAAAAGAAAATCTGATACTCTCCTGTCTGAAAGAGCCAAAAGAGATGAAGAATTGATGGCTTTCCTCTGTCACTGATTTAATATATGACTTGGAAAGTCCTCATCGTATTACATCTCCATGTCCAGGTTTCCCTTTCTGCAAAGCAATAGTCAGTTTTCCCTGTATTGACTCAAGGAAATATGTTCATGCTAGGGCAAAACACAGCTCACTGTAGCAGAACTCTCAGGGAGAATGTTGTACACTTTGGTCACAGTTACGACTTAATTTAGGACTTTATCTGCCTGCCAATAAGATTATGGGAAAGAAGAGAGGTATTGGAAGAAAATGGTGATGCAGGATTCTGATATTTGAAAATGAATGAGTTTCCCAAAAGAAGAGCATAAAACTCTCCGGATCAAATTCAGATAGAAAGCTGGCATGTTGCCAGATTTGTAATTGCATCTTGAATTGAGCTGTAATCCTCATCACTTCTGAAAACTATGAGAATGAGAAAATGATAAACCACATTTGTTTTAAATAGCGGTATTTGCTTAGCATTCCTAATAAAATATTTTTCTGACATTTTGTTAAGGCTGGAGAAATACAAAAGCAATATGTTTTGTGTAGGTGGAGAAGAGAAAATAATGTATTATGTGGAGGGAAAAAGGAAATTGTACACTTTGTGGGGGAAAAAAAAGGAAATTTCGTATTTAATGAGGAAAAGGGAAAGCATGTACTTTGTCTTTTCTGAAATAGAAATCAATGTGTGACTTTTAAAAAATCAACCTTTTAGGTTTACAACATATGAGTATAAGCTCTTGGTACGCAACAGTGTGGGTTTTACACCAAGCCAAGGACTGACTGTGACAACGTTAGCTGGTCTTCCAGAGAGAGGGGCCAATTTCACCGTGAGTTTTCTTAACCACACGTCCATAGGCGTGGGATGGACCAAACCAAGTGAGTAACCTTCTCTTGTCTTTATTTCCTTTTAATTTTCTGTTATCTGTCTTAGTTTGCCAGGTCTGCTATAACAAATACCACAGGCTGGTGAGCTTAAGCAACAGGAATTTATCATCTCACAGCTTTGGAGGTTAGAAATGCAAAATCAAGGTGTTGGCAGGATCCTGCTTTGCTGAATTCTATAGCGCTCTGATGGCAGCTTGCCAGAAATCCTCAGCTCCGTCTCTGCCTCTCCAAATGGCAATCTGTCTCCTTGCCTCCAGTTTTCCATGTTTCTGTCCAGATTTCCTCTCCTTTAAGGACTCGAGTCATACGGAATTAAGGCACCCTGATCCAGTTTGGCCTTATCTTAACTAATAGGATCTTTGAAGATTCTATTTACAAATAAGTTCATTCGCAGGACAGGGGTTTTGGACTTGAGCATGTCTTACTGGGGAACATAATTCAATCCATAACAATCCCCAAACAAGTAAAAATGGACAACCGTACACATTAAAAAATAGAAATTAATAAAAAGCTGAGGTCCCCGTGCAAAATACCTCTCCTATTTCTACACCCTTCCTGGGCATGCTCTCCCTTCTTGCATTCCCTTTGGATTGGGTATGTAATTTCTGTCACAGCAACCAGGGGGGACAGAAACTTCCATGTTTTGATTTGATACAATGCAGTATTGTGCACCTTGCTACAGAATGCTCTGCCCCAAATCTGGTGATTCAGTAAGTAAAACCACTTAATAAGATTGAAGATACATGAAAGATTTTTCAGAATAAATCATCCTCAACACTGGTACAGACAGAACCAGCTTGACTTAGGAAAATGAAGCCTGAATATCATCACTGGCCTCAAAATACATCTTACAGGCAATTGGAAGATTTCACAGATGGGTCTAATATGTTCTTCTTGCGACATTAGAAACCACAGAAACCAAAATTCCAGGTCCATTTGGTCTGCAGACTATTTAATAGCTTCTCTGTTAATTTGTAATGATTCATTATGACAATTAAAAAAACACATGAATCCACCGTGGAAATATATATTGTAATCACTTTTATAGGTATAAGTCAAGATGGCGAATAGTTGAATCAAAATTTATTAGAAAGTTGCCGCATATTGAGAACTATCTGATTTGGAAAGGCCCAATTAAAATATTTTATGACAGGAAAATCTGCCCCACTAGCATAATAATCATTATATAAGGAGGATGTTGTATTACTATTGGTCAGGCAATAGTAACCACTTGATTTTTGTCCAGCTTTGCGTTTTGTTGCAGCCTCAGAGAGAAATGCCTCTTTTATTTAAAACCCCTATGTTTGCCCCAATGTTATGTGATATTAGTTGTGACTTAAAACCAGTATTAGGAGTCACTAATTATAAATTTAAACTCATTACAGGTAATATAGATCTACATTGCTAGTAAATAACCTATTTTAACAAAAGTCTATCACTTCTAAGGTTATTTCAAGGCTCCAGGTTTCAAATGCTCTGTGTCACCTGTATTGGGATCTCTTCAATCATTTCAATGGAAGAATATCAGTTAATTGATGCCTATGATTACCCTCTGAAATACCTCTGGGGAAAATATTAAATTTTATCTGGAGATGAGTTTTTTATGTATAGCATATTTTCACCCATCTCCATCTTCCTCTCTGCTCCACTCTCATCAACTGATTTATCGTGAAAGTCTGCTTATAAAGTTGAATGTTCTCCCTGCTCAGCTAACATTTGAATACTATTGTTAAGATCTCTCTGCTGAATTTTCACCAATATAGGTCCTCTATGTTATAATTGCATGCCTGAAGTAAGCTTGCTTATAAAAACTGACAAACCTAATAGATCTGAAGCAGCTCACTGAAGTTTCATTACCTTGGTAATCTGAACCTCTGACCTTCTGGATGTAGGTAATGCAATCTGCTGTTATTTCCGTTCATAGTTTAGAAATTTTTCAGATAACTATTTGTGAGCACAAAGGTTAACTTTCAGAAGAGGGCCATCTCTCCAGATGCTTGTTGCATTATCATTTTCTTCCTTTGTGCAACCTGCTCTCCTACGTAAATTAACTGGTCACTCCTCTCTGAAAGGGCCATCTATTTTTTGCAGTTTTAATTTTAAATTGTTCTCTTGGTTTTAGGGGGAAATCAGCACATGGTCTGATATGCTAAAAGGCACAAAGCTATAGGTTGAAAGTACCTTGCGTTGAGAGTCATATGAATGCATTTATAAACATTTACTTGTTAAAAATTGCCTTTCAAAAATAATAATATGCATTTTTAAAAACGTAATCTTTCTTTACTATGAACTCCACATGTACACATCATCTTGGTAGCAAAATGTTTCTGGTGAAATTTTACCAATCACAGATCAACAGGGATAAGTTAATTGAAATTTGAAACTTTTAGAAGGGCCAGTTTGAATCACTGGCATCGTTTATGTGATGTGATATGTGGTAAAAATCATCCCTCCATCTCTGTCAATGATCCCTGCATTTCTTCAGTTAAATTTGTTAGGACAGATATTGTAACCTGGCAGCACATAGGCCATACTTGCCTACCCCATCCTCCATGCATTTGAAAAAAAATAGCAACTTACCAGTATTTAGCAATCAGAATATTGCACATAAAGATGATAATTTTTTACTTCATTTGAAAAATCAAATAGGTAAAAATACTCTCACATTGTTCGAGGGAAAATATCAACTGGCACTGAGCAGTGGCTGTCCCTTTAGGTATCACACACTTGCTACCTGGCCAGTCCTCACTTTCCTGGGCCGCATAGAGAGTTGAGGTTCTTATCCCTGCTATATATAATACAACAAAATACTTCTGCCTAATTGAAATACAGTGAAGATAAATTATATTGGTGATAAAATCACGTTTTTATTGGAAGAGATATCAAAATACCTTCACTTAAATTATTTATACACTCCTTTTAAAAGCCCTAAGAAATAGAAATTCATGCTTAGTAACTTACACAAAATTAGAGTTAGTAAATAGATGTCCTCAAGCTCAAATTTTGGGTCCAGGCATCACATTTTCTACCGTGTCTCATTAATTTAGCCATAATGATTATCAGAATGCTTTAATAAGATCTTTCCCATTCCTACTGCTCACTCTAATACAAAAGGCAAAAAAAGAAAATGCCCACATGGAAAAACAATGGGGAGGCAGCGTGTCTTCTGAGGCTGACTCACTAAGGGAGTGAGGCCAGAAAGAAAACACTGGAGCTGGTGAGAGAAGGTATTGAAAGAGGAAATGAAAAATCATCACCTCCTTTACAATCTAAGCACTCACCTCCAACTTTTTATTTTTATATCTTTCATCGTATATTCCTCCTTGTCTTCCTCCCTTCTCTTCCATCTTCCTTTTCTCTTTTTCTCTTCCCCTCCCTCCCTTCCTTCCTCTCTCCTTTCCTTCCTTCCACAAATATTTATCAATTTCTTTGTCCTTGGCACTGGGAATACAAAGATAAATGACATGACTCCTGCGTTAGAAGATCTCAGTGTACTCTCTGGAAAATTCTTAAAGTATGAAGGTGTCATCATTAAGAGAGTAAATTTGAATGCACAGAAATGTATCTGCTTTGTCCTGGTCTCTTAATTAGAAGCCACTATATTTTGTAAATAGAATTTCTGACTTTGTTTGAATTTTTCTTGTGCAGGTGGCAAGACATATTAATAAGTTCATATCTGACATCTTCTAAAAACACTGTTCATTTAGCTCACCTCCTTCCTCTGCTCTCTTTCCCATCACTCCAGTAATCAAAGCAAATAGACCGCATTTGCCATTCACTGTCTCTCCAGCCTTTCATTGATGCACCTTGTAATCTGGCCTTCCCCCAGAGTCCACCTATATGGCTCTCTTGAAGTCCTGGATTATCACCTAATCACCTAATCCAGGGCTCTCTTCTCAGTGCTTCCCTACTCCACCTCTCGCGCTGAGGCCATCATCACCGTAAGCAAGCCCCTCCTGACTGAGACGCTCCCCTGGGGACCTTTACTTGTCCTGCTACTTTACTGACATCTCCACTTTATCGTCCCTGGGGCTCCTTCTTCTCAAAGTTCTTCCAGTCTTCCGTTTATTCCAGTTCTCTCCTGTTGGTGATTCCATCTATTCTCAACGTTTAAAATTCAATTCTCCTGTCAGAATGACAAACCTGTATGACGCCATATGAAGAAAAGATTTGAAGAATAGGCTTTGCAATCAAGGAGATTTAAGTTGAATCCCAGTTCCAACATTTTCTGGTACTATGACCTATAAAAGTCATTTAAATGTACTAAGTCACACTTTCCTAATCTGTTATATGAGGATACCAAAAAATAGCTGCCCTAAAATGTAAAGAAGAATTAAAGTATATCATATATGTTTAGTACTTAGTAAACATTTAGTATTGGTATAAAGTATTATGCAATCCCTAAAATGTGCAGTGTTTTCAACATCAGTATTACAAAATTGAAAAAAAAGGGGGGGGGGAACCATTTCTATTATGGACACTTAATAAAAGCTTGGGACATAAATATGCAAGCCATTCAGGTGAAAGCATTTCTACAGGGAATTCGGGTGTATGAAGAAGATATATAGCTTGTTAATTAGTTTATTTGGCTAAAATGTCAAACTTAGCAAATCTAGTCACAATGGTGGAAACTGCTAGCTATTGCATGTTATCCATTCTCCCCTTCTTCCTTGTAGTGATGGGTGGCCCCATGTCCACCAGTCCAGAGACACTACCTTCATTAGCCTCCCTTGCAGTTGGTTGTGTCCATGTGCCAGTGGTTGTGTCATTAGAATGAAAAAGAAATGATTTGTGTGCTTTGGTTCTAAGCTATCAAACATAGAGTGTGTGCCTACCTGTTCTCTCTTCACCCATCCCGTGGACTAGAAAGTGGACATGGCAGTTTTATAAGTTTTCTAGAACTTCTACAGCAACTTCCACTCAGCTTCTGAAACTACTGCAAATACTGCAGTAACTCAATTCAATTCAATTCCAGCTGTAACTACCCAGAGCTAGTCCAGACCCCATAAGACAAGGGCAATTCACTACAAGATTCCCCTTCAGGCACCAGAGGCAAGTTTGACAAAGCCCAGGCCACTTACACTTCTGACCAACTGGCTACAATTTTGGGTGTTCCTACGACCCTCTTGGGTTCCATAATTTGCTAGAACAACTTATATGACTCACTGCGATATTTATGATTATAGATTTATTATAGTAAAAAGATACAAATAAGAAGCAAAAACAAGAGATGTATGGGGCAAGGTCAAGGAGTGTCTCAGATGCAAGCTTCCACATCCTCTCCACATGGAGTCAGAAGGTGTCACCCTCCTGGCACAGCAATGTACTTTTCTCAGTCATGGAAGCTTTCCTGGGTTTCGAGACTCCTGAGTTTATCTGGGCCTCCAGTGTCCCAAGTTCATATGGGATCTTATTATATGGGAATGATTGATAGAATCAATGTCCATGTGGTAGAACTCAATCTGAAATCCCACTCCGTGCTCAGAGGTCAGGGAGGTGGGCTGATATGGACTGAGGTGATATGGTTCAAAGCCCCAAACCCCTCATCACCTGCTTGGTCTTTCTGGTATGGCCAGCTCCCACCTAAGGCTGCAGGTATGGCTGGCCCCATCCTATAACTATCAGTTATGGCCCTGGGACTACCATGAAAGAGACTTATCACAGGAAATTCCAAAGATACAAAGATTGCTTCCCCTGGAACTGGGGATTAATACCAGCCAAATTTTTCATTATGCTAGGGTAGTTTTCTCAGTTTCAACTAGGCATGCATGGGCACACCCTAAGAGATCGAAAATCCTGTAAGAGAAGCCTAGCTCTCTGAATGACTGCATGGAGCACAATTTCCCTGCCAATCTGGTTCACTCATCTTGGGGCTACTGTGAAAGATTTTTTTAAAATTTGTTACTGTATTTTGGGGCTTCTTAGTTACAGCAGCTAAGCTAACTTATTCAGTTACTTTTTGCCCATATCAATTCACTTAAAGTACATAGATTAGCTAACTTGTTTTCATAGCCACACATAGAATGATGAAAAATTAACACATCTCATATACTATCACCTTTAAACACAATTTGTTCTGGTAGGTTACTGACAGAAGCTGGGCCACAATGTGAGACTGAGGTAGGTGGGGAATGCCCAAGATGTAGCTCCTTGGATTTTTTGTTTGTTTGTTTGTTTTTTAGGAGGTACCAAGGATTGAACCCAGGACCTTGTACCTGGGAAGCAGTCACTTAACCACTGAGCTACATCTACTCCCCAATGAGAGTTGTTTTTTTTTTTTTTTTTTCATTTATTTGTTTGTTCATTTTGGGGAGGTACCGGGGGTCAATCCCAGGGCTCCATATCTGGGAAGCAGGTGCTTAGCCACTTGAGCTATATCCACTCCCCCAACTCCTTGTTTTCTACTGATACATAAATATGAACTGTCTTGTGAAAAATAAGGTGCCTGGATTGGCTCACTGCCCAAAACATAAACAGTATTACTCTCAGGCAGAGTAAAGAAACTTCTCAAGAAGCAATTTTGATATGCTCAGATTTTCAAAGAAGTGCTTAGTTGGCCCAGAGTTCTTCATCGTAGAACTGGAAAACTGAACCCTGATTTGGAGAACCTGTGAGCAAGATCAACACTTCTACCACTAAGTAACCTTAACAGAATTTGTCTAGGTTTTTACATTTGAACAAAATTACCTCCCAATAAGTCTGCCAATGAGCGCTGGCTGAAGAATTCCATCCTAGACAAAAATAAATAAGTAAAATCAGGTCTACTGAATGGAACCATTAGCTGTAATCAATCTAGATCTGGGGCAACAAACTTTCTGTAAAGGGGCGGATAGAAAATACTTCAGGCTTTGCAGGCCGTCTTTTCTCTGTCACAACTACTCAGTTCTGCAATTGTAGTATGAGAGCAGCTCTAGACCATACTTAAACAAATGAGCATGGCTTTGTTCCCATAAAACTTTTATTAGGGACACTGAGGTTTTGGTTTCATATAATTTTCACATGTCTCAAAATAATAGCTTTCTCTGATTTTTTCCTCAACCATTTAAAACCATGGAAACCATTCTTAGCTTGCAGGCCATTACAGAAACAGGTGGCTGGCTAGATTTGGCTCCTACACTCCTGCTTGTTGACCTCTGATATAGAAGCTAAAGGTCTAGAGTACATAACTATTATTGAGCTGTTCTTTCTAAAAGCAAGCCAAGAAACTATCTCTAACCATGTTCCCTGACCAGGTAACGAGCATAATCAAATTGTATTGCCAGACTACTATCAACTTGTCCATCTAACAGCTGTGTTTGATTTATTTGGGAATCCATTACAAAGGAAAAGGACCTGCTCTATATTTGAGTATTTGCTCCTGCTAAGACCAAATTTCTGGCCAAAAATTGAAGATCATCACCGAAAATGAGATTTAGCAGAAAAGATCATTTTCAGAAGTTACAACCTTCTTCAATTTATCAAGGTTAAACTGATTTGCTATAATTACAGCTGTACCTACTCAGAGAAACATATGCAGTCTACAAAACATAGGTTACACATAACAGGAGAGGAATATCTGAGAAAATATTTCATCTCAATCTATGCATATTTAACATAATTGCAAAGAAATCCCCCTTCCTTTCTATTGCTTCACAAACAAACTAGTATTCGTGCCTTATCTCCAGATTATATAACTCTACCTTAAACATTCACACTTTAATTTCTGTCCATCTGTTGCCACAAAAACACTGTAAACTCAAGAAGCCCTAAATGAAATAAGTTCACCAAACTCCATCCTATAATTCTTTCTTTGTTTTCTATCTTGTTTAATGGGCTTCCCCAGGAAATCAAAACCTAAAACCTGAGTTTTATCTGTAGCTCTTTCTGATCCCTTACCAACCTCTCTTGCATCATTTAAGGACCTAGGCTCCTTCCACATAGTGGATACATCATCCCCGAGGGCCTCAGAATCCTCTAGATGGGCAAAATAGAGAAAAAAGATCAGAGATGGCCAATTGCTCTATAATAACTCAGTCCAAAAATGGTACAAACTTGTCACATGACCAACCCTAGATGGAAGGGACCTAGGAAAAGATATCAAGCTGTTTGATAAGAAGAAAAAAGCATGGGTGCTGGTAAGTGGAGGAGTCTTTGCCATCTCTCTCTCTTTTTTAAGATTTATTTATTTATTTATCTATCACCACCACCACCCCCATTGTTTCTGGGCTCGCTGTCTGCTTTCTGTGTGTTCTTCTCTGTCTGCTTGTCTTCTCCTTTGGTGGCACGGGGAACCGATCCTGGGACCTTCCAGAGTGGGAGAGAAGCACTCAATCTCTTGTGCCACCTCAGCTCCCTGATCTGCTGTGTCTCTTATTGTCTCTCCTCTGTGTCTCTTTTTGTTGTGTCATCTTGCTGTGCCAGCTCTCTGCACAGGCCCGCTCTCCTGTGCGGCCCAGCACTCTGCGTAGACCAGCTTGCCTTTCACCAGAAGGCCCTGGTAATCGAACCCTGTACCTCCTAAATGGTAGACGGGAGCCCAATCACTTGAGCCACATCTGGTTCCCAGCCATCTTTTCTATCTTCTGTAGTGCTCTTTAAAATTTAAATACTATTTATAATGCCATGATTAGTCAACAATGTCATACTCTAATTTTCCACATCTTTCTATTTTATGTATTATAAGGAATTTAGTGTACTGTTACTTCCCTTGCCTTTCACACCTGTCATTTTTAATGCTTGATTTATACATTATTATTATTTTATAATTACTTTACACAATTGTTTTCTCTCAGAGGTTTCAATATTTATCATCATTTCTTAAACTTTCCCACTCTTGAGTTCTGGATTTTGATTCATCTCATTATCTTCTGAAGAAAATAATTGGAAAGTTCTATCAGGAAAGATAAATAAGTTAAATAAATTAGGGGCATATGCTCTTAATTTTTGCTTATATAAGAAAGTCTTTTTGTTGTCTTTGCTTATAAATAATGAATAAATATATATGAAATTCTTGAATCAAAATATTCTCCCTCAAAACTAGTAGAAATTGTTCCATTGTTTTCATTTAATGTTGCTGATGAGAAGTCTGAAACTTGCCTGAATTTTTTTCTTTTGTAGATTATTTTTAAAATTTTTACATTACCTTTAAATCATCATTATGTTCCACAATATGTCTACATTTGGATCCATTGTCATTATTTTGCCCAAAGTTGCATTACTCTATTCTGTTTGTAGACATAAGCCTTCATTTTGGGTAAAGTTGCATGGGGCATTTTATATCTGTGATTATTTATTACATTAATTCTTCAAGTTAATTAGATTTTTTTTTTTTTTTTTTTTGCATTCTCTGTCCTGAAATTCTGTAATTTGGACTCTCCTTGATTTCTTCTCGGTTACTTCCCTCACCATTCTTTGATGTTATGCTTTCAATTTAGATTTTAATTTTGCCTTTGCTCTTTAAGTTTCCTTGCTTTCCTTTTTTATTTAAGGCCGATCCCTTTGCATCTCTGCCATCATGCCTTACTTTTTATGATTCCAGGCACCTGTTTCCTAGATTCTTTTTCATAATAGCATGTCTCTTTTGTTATTTTTGAGAACATCATGCAAAAATGTCTTATAAAACTTCAAACTTGTTTTCTTGAAAGTAATATACAAAAAAAAATCTGCTTTTGAAAGTTCTAGACAATGTTTCCCTTAGGCTATGAAGAAGCATTTTAATTTATGTTTCCCTCTTTAAACAAGGAGAAACCTACTCATTCCCAGCTCTTTGCCAGTAGACAGGGGTAGAATTTACTTGGCTCCTCATACTAGCTATTTCAATTTCATAGATTTCCTCTCTCAGAGGCAAATTCAAGTTCAGCAGCTTTTAATTTTGTACCAGTCTGATGACCTGAGGATGTACCTTCTCTTTCTTTGACAGTTCACTGACTTAGGAAGAGCCCATTGAAGTTAAAGACCTTAATTGAACAATGAAAAAGTCTACTATGTATGCACTGCTCCCAGAACATCTCATATAATGACTAGGAATACAAAGATATGATATGTTTTTACCTTTTTTCTGTGTTTTGGACTGTGGGCTGTATTGTGTAAAGGAATGATGAAAGAGAAGTGTTGATGTAGATGTTGACAAGAGGTAGGTCAGTGCAGAAATCTGGTACTTGTTGCCCAGAAAAGCTGCCTGCTTTCTGGTCATAAAAGCCTCAATATCATAGAGTAAAACAAAAACAAAGGGATGGAATCACCATCTTTTCCTATCTTTTTTGAAACAATAGGATCTATTCTGCTTCAAAGGGGTTGACATATGGTACATGGCTGAGATTGAGTATTGGGATATCATCCAGGTATTGACATATGATCTTCCCTCATTCCAATATTTTCATTGTGTCTACATTGGTATACGAATTT
This sequence comes from Tolypeutes matacus, assembly GCA_026826555.1. Lineage (NCBI taxonomy): Eukaryota > Metazoa > Chordata > Mammalia > Cingulata > Chlamyphoridae > Tolypeutes > Tolypeutes matacus. Next base: position 4,967,731 of record JAKSZT010054262.1, read on the forward strand.
GAAACTTGGTAGAAGAGATATCAGGTACCTATAATAATCCAGGTAAAATTCATTTATATTTGTTAGTAGAGTTTGAAAACACTTTTGCTATATTATAGTTTTAGGGCTTGAATTTCTAAAAAGTGATCTGTTCATTTACACTGGAAACAGAACATGAACTTCAAGTTTAGGTTACCTTCTGTTATACCTCAGTGGCCACAAATTGAATAATAATACTATAAGCCAGTAGAAAATGGTACTAATGACAGAAGGAACTTTCACACTCACTCCACCAGTGGCTTTGCTGTAATTGACTCCTACTATCATTTGGGGCAATATTAATGGACATGAACAGTCAGTTCCTGCCAGTCCATAACAATGATCTCATTATTAAATGCACTTACATTTTGTGGCATCAGAGAAAGGTAACATCTCAATCCTCAGAGTTTTCCAAATTAATCGCTAAAGATATCTTAACATAAACTCTTTTAACACTATTGGTGTGCCACAGCTTGGAACTATTGCTAGAGAAAAAGTGAAAGCAGTAGTGTGCTTTGGAAAAATAATCAGAATTCAGTTTTTACGTAAGACTCCCACGATCTTAATGAAAAGGGGGTTTTTCAAAGAAAGTCTTACAATCCAATAGCCATACCTTTTATGTGGCAATGTGAGAAGATTTCACATATTAGAGATATCACATACCTATGATCAAAAAGAAAATATCACCATACTTTTCTCCAAGTCCTTAGACAGTGGTGCTGAACTATTTTTGGTGCATGATTTTACATACAAGTTCAGGAGCTTTGTAAACCAATACTACCCCTGACAAGATAATATTTACTGCTTAAAGACTTTAAAAATAATATTTATGTAAGTAGACCAGTATACTACTTCCTACCTAAGAAAATGTGCATGATTTTATGGGGTTTTTTTCTTAAAGCATCATTGTGCAAAGCTGCTGAGAAGCAGACATATCGAGGACAGACATATATCTGTCCTATGGGAGGAATTGGGTAGAAGAGGCAAAAAAAAAAAAAAAAAAAAAAAAGAATAGAATAGACAGGTTTTTGAAAGGATAAGGGTTGAGGAATTGATGAGGAATTTGTGAGTCAGTAATTGATCAATTTGGCATCCTTTAAGAATTTGTCTACAACATAGAAACACAATGACTGAGGAGAAAAGGATAAGAGCCTGATAAAAATTTTAATATCATTTAGGATCCCACTGAGTCAGTCCTGAAGGAGAGCATGCTCTCTAGCCCTGCTACATTGACAGTGTACAGAAAGCATAACTATCTGAACATCCTTCTAGGTATTATTTAGCAAATTTTGTTAGCATGGTTTCAATTTCTAGAATCTGTGTCAGGAAATGTCACTTTTTGTATTAGTATAGACTTCTCTCTGGGATTATGTTACTTATGACCAGAAGTTTTTCCATGTTTATATATATTTTTTTACTCTTAGTTTTCTTTCATAAGTGTTATATCAAAGTTTGGAAGGTTAGTTGAATAATTATAAGTAGCATAACTGAAATATTTAAAGGAAATCTAAAAAGTCCTTTTTCTATACAAGTAAGACTATTGAATTAATTATGGAATGGGGAAAATTATATTTGTTTAAAAAAAAATAAAAACCATCAGGCCAGCACAAATATTCTACAAGCTTTCTTTGTTTTCCATTCTAGACATCACTAATGATAGTTTGTTCTGTCTTTCTCCCCTGAGAAACTCTAAGATCAGTCACACTTACAGTTTACTGCGTTTATTGTTAACAGCTATTCAAGACCTACAAGGTGACGTTGAATATTATACACTTTTTTGGAGTTCTACTACCTCAAATAAATCTCTAAAAATCCTCCCGGATATAAACTCTCATGTCATTGGCCAGTTAAACCCAAACACAGAATATCAAATTTTTATCTCTGTCTTCAATGGAATCTACAGCATCAAGAGTGAAGTACTGTATGCAACCACTCGTAATGGGGGTGAGTTCAGATTTTAAGGGATGCTGGGCTTCAAAGAGGCGAACGAAATTGATTGATACTTGTGGGGGTTGAGATCAGTCATCCCTCCATTATAAAATTTCCGGTGTTGGGGGAAGGGGGTTGGGACTAAAATGCTTAAGTGCTCACTGTCAAGTGACAGATCAATAAGTGGTCCCATTGAGACAGCAGCACAAGGCTCTAATAACGAGATATTAGCCCAGTTTGTTCCTGTTCTTTTCAGTGTATGCTTAGTTTGGAGCTGAGTTCATGTCAATAAATGGTGACATTTAGAAACTTTTTTTTTTTTGGCTCTCTGAAGCAATATGCTTTTGAAAACAACAGCCAAACACAGCGAGGGCTGTCCCTGAGTCTCCAGAAATAGTGGCTGAGAAAAGGTCTCAGCACTGAGAAAAGAGTTTCTTTCTCAGCCACTGAGAAAAATTGCCTATGACTCATTTCTAAGCCAGTTAGCAAGGGGGAGGAAGCAAGGGAAGCAACTTGTGAATCTGAAATGTGTTTGGAATGGTCTTTCTAATCTTTTTGGCTTTATAAAGTCTCATTATAAACATTATAATATCATTACCTCCCAAGCAAGAGTTCCAGGTCATTAGCAGAGCACTTTCAGTGTGGAACCCATTTCCCTTTCTGGTGCCAAAGGTCGGCACCTTTTGTTTATAAAATAGAATGGATCACAAGGACAATTTTTCAACTAGTTAAGATGAGTTCTTATGATTAAAAATAGGTCTTTGCATAGTTATTTCTGACATGGTTGAATAATTGTGTAATTTAACGCTAAGCAAGATTTTTTTCCTAATGTTAGATTTCATCATTACCTATGGTAATCAACATTCAAAATCATTTACATAATGACAATATTGCATTATTGCTTCATATTGCTTGAGTTACAAGCTGGTAACATCGAATGATTTTTCACGTTCCACCAGCCTCAATGCATTTGAGTTTTATTTTTTGCTTAAGGAGCAAATTTTCTTTCTTTCTTCCTCCCCCTCCCTGGGAAGTATGGAATGAAGGAATGGACAAGAGGCAAATAATAGATATGTGTTAGTGATGCAGATGGGTGAATAATTTGTCATCATATCCCACTGGTCACATAGTAATTGTAAATTAATACTATGCTGGTGGTATAAAGCATTTTACCACCAATCTTTATGATTTCTAACTGAGAGTATAATAAGCCAATTTACAGAGGACTACAGACTGTGATAACTTCATCAGAGGAACAACAGATAACAGCAAACCCTTTGCTAAACCTAAATACTAATCTGCATTTAGTTGAACAAGTGCTTTTTCAGAGACAGCTGGAGTTTATTCAGTTTCTTCCTTTAATTCTAGAGCCTCAGGGCATGCTTCCTCCAGAGGTTGTCATCATCAACAGTACAGCTGTACGTGTCATCTGGACATCGCCTTCAAACCCAAATGATGTTGTCACTGAATATTCTGTCTATGTAAATAATAAGCTCTACAAGACTGGAATGAATGTGCCTGGGCCATTCATTCTGAGAGACCTGTCTCCCTTCACTACCTATAACATTCAGGTTAGAACATTGTTTTTTGATGGTTAAGCTTATAAGTAGGTTAAATAAAATATGCCGGGCTATTTCTCTAAATGGATACCTTCTGTCTTGGTTACAGATTGTTTACTTGGTTGGGAAGGGGAGAAGGAACAGGGAAATTGATCAGGATTAAATCTGTTTGCTGTGGGCAAACACGTGAGTCTCTGAAGAGGAGATAATGATAATATGGAAAATGATGGCAATCAGGGTGGTGATGATATTCTAACTGGCAAATTGAAGCAAATCCCATATCTACAATAAATCCTGCCATGTTTGCCTTTTTCCTGGTTCTTTTACCAGGAATTATCCTACTTCTTATTTCTATTCCTATTTCTGCTATTTACTAATTTAATAACTTCAAGCAAGTTATATAACCTTGCTTGGTCTCAGTGTTGGCTTTCGTAAGGACGATAGACTAGATGATTTTAATGTTCTGTCTACCTCTAGCATTCTGTGATTCTGAATGGAACAGGAAAACATAAATGAATATACGGCAGACAAATATTAAAAGGTTTTCTCTAAGGATGAAAGAAATATATCCATTCATCATTCAACAAATGTTTAATGACCCCAACCTAAGTAAAAGCAGTTGCACTTAAAGTTTTTTGTCCTTGGACTTCCTTGAGAATCTGATGAAGTCAGAGCACCTTGACCTAGAAAAATATTTATGCACTTAATATGACAAAATTTGGCATACAATTTCAGAGAGTGCACTGACCACCTGAGGCCCAATGCATGGACCTCTCCAAGGTCTATTGACTTTAAAAGTAAAACAAATATCGGCAATATTAGAGCATAGAAAAGAAGAAATTTAATCTTAAGGAACTGGACATCTTGTTAGAGTGCTAAGACATAAAAGATAACATATCACAAGACCAGAGGTGCAAATGAGTGAAAAAAAGAGTGTTTCAGAAACTCAAAATTTACAGAGAAGGATTAAAGTGCAGTAATTTTTATAAAACTATGCTATTTCTAAAATTCATAAAAGCTTTAAAGTAATTTTCAAAAAGATATCAATGAACAGAAATTTTATTTGATCATGGAAATTTTTCACTGATTTTGTCCATTTAGCAGTGCCACCACCTTCAGTTTACCATCTGCTTCTTTTTCCCGCATGTGGTTTCACCACATACAATTTATCTAATTAAAACCAATGCTATTCTCTGCCATTACTACCCATAGGCCTCACCTCCTAAGAAAACCAACTAAAAAGATATATGATAAAAGAAGACAGGTGTATTTATTATTTTTCATCACACTCCATTATTTCCATTAACCACTCATATTATATTAGCATGAACATGTGGACTTAGGTTTATGTTCATGGTTGTTAAAGTAAGTCCATGTGTGCATATAGACAATAGATCAAATTATAAGGTAAAATTATACAGAATAATTGGAAAAACAGTTTGTGAACAAGGTTAGCATAGGAAGGTGATGGAGAAGAGATTTGCCTTGTAGAGAAATCAGACTGAGCCCCCAAAAGGCAGCTTAGTCAGCTACAGAAGAATGACCATCACCCTTCAGCTACCCCCTTAAGAATAAGGGTATAAACTCTCTGAGGGGTGACTTGAGGCAGGTTAGTATAGGAAATGAGGGAAGAAGAGGGACGACGCCCTGTCACAGCTGGTACCCGAAAGAGAACATGGCCGGAAACCCCCTGAGGAAAGGCCACTACTAAGAACAAAGCCAGAAAGACCCCTGCTGAGACCCTGGCCATGAGGTCCCATTTGGAAATCTTCCCAGGCTCAAGAGTAAGTCCCAGATAACTCCAAACAGGCCTCCTCATTGGGTCCCCCAAGAGCTAACAGGTGAGGATCAAAAGGCAACCAATCAGAACAGCAAACAGCTGGGGCCCCTTCCCAACATTAGGAAAGGGAATGTGGGAAGAATGGCTTTAATAAAGACAGTTCCCCAACCCCAGGTGCTCCTCTTTGCCTGGAGGTTGCTTGCATCCATGTCTGGGTGTATATTTCTCTTTTCTCTGGTTTCTCAATAAACTCTATTTTTACTGGTCTAAAACAAACAAACAAACAAACAAACAAACAAAAGCAGCTTAGTCATTTGCTTTACGAGGATTCAAAATAAAAACTAGGGGTGAGTTCCCTAGATGCTCGGCATGCATGTACAGCTCCAGCTTTCTGACTGTGATGCAAGAGTGGACATTCAAAAGGCAAAACCTTTTCCCAGTGTGAAAGCTTTCATTCATAGTAACTGGTTTGAGTTAATGATAGCTTGAGGAGAGTGCATTTTGATCAAATTTGGGAACAGATGAGGAGACAGACCAAATTAGAATCCAATTCTTGAATTTTGTTATCAGTGGCTAAAATATTCCTCTTCCTGATAACTACTTTTTGTGAACCTCATCGTGGTCTGAAAATATGGCACTTAGAATAACTGTTGCATTTCTGGAAATTTGAATATCCAATTTCAATTATTTTCATTATGAAGTCAAATATTATTTGCTTCATTTAAAATATGCATGTATTTGGGATTCTACTGCTTTGGAATTAAGGTTCTCCATGCTAATCCCCTTTGGAAATAGCTATTGATTTGATTTGATTCGATTCGATTTGATTGATTTTTAATAATTATTTATTTATTTATTTTACTTTTATCCCTTTTTAACCTCCCCCCCTCCATTTTTGCTGTTTTTGTGTCCATTCGCTGGGCAATTCTCTGTGTCCATTTCCTGCCCTCTCCTCTCATCTTTCTCCTGTCCTCACTGGGATTTTTCCTGGGAACCTCTGAAGTGGGAGAGAGGCATTCTGCCACCTGCGCCACTTTAGTTCCTGGTTTTTCGGCACATCTCATCTTGGCTCTCCCTTTGTGTCACTCTCCTGTTACGTCATCATCTTGCTGCGTGGCTCAGTGGGGCCTGGTGGCACACCTGATCGCAGGGCCTGTGGGGCTCACCCATGTGCAAGGCCTGACAGTACACCCACTCGCAGAGACTGATGACCCACGTGCCTTCTATATATTTCTTTGTTTTACCTGGGTCCTGGGGTTCAGACCCAGGTCCCTCCATATGACAGACGCCCAACCATTTGACCACATTTGCTTCCTAGCTATTGATTTTAAAGCAGACACATAGATATAACCAAGTATCTAACTTTTTAATAAACATTTTTATATATCCCTTTATAAAGGGAAAAAGAATTGAAAGTTTTGATTCAATTCAATCTCTTTTTCTTGTAAATATGGTAAACCCTCATATTTGTTTTTCATTCATGTTATTCAATACAGCTACAGCAACAAAAATATGCCCCAAAGATGGAGACTTGGAATATTACTTTAGTAAGAATGAGAAAAATATTGACCTATTTCTCTAAAGTCAAAATAAATTCTTTATGAAGAAATATTTGAATATAATTAGTTTAGAACTTTAAGCTGTTTAGATGATAAAGTACAATGTATAGCTCAAATTAGATATCTGTCTTATCAGTTTAATCATATTTCCTGATTTTTCTGAGACTCAATTTACAAACTTTTGAAATTGGATTTGTACAGACTCAATATAAAAATTTGCATAAGTGCCTGTCATAGTACCTGTCACATATTGGATACGTAATAAATTCAGTAGAGTTGATTCCAAGTTACCTCATTAGGAATCTATAATATAAACAAATATTTTCCAATGTTTATAAAGTTTTATTGTCCTTAATTCTAATATGAAAAGTACATTTTATGTTCATCTGTATTTAAGTTAATTAGTCTTATTTAGATTGAAGGATCTTGATAAAGTTTAAATATCTGTGAAATAATACCTCAAAATACTATATGGCATAAACAAATGACACAATTTAAACAGCATTATAAAAATATGCCTCACCTCCCATCAGGTGCAAACTGTTCTGTGAATAAAATGGCATATTTCCTAACTACCATGAGAATCTCATTTGTCTTTCCTCAAATGCCAATGGGAAATTCAGAGAACTACTTCGCGTGAAAGCTCAGTATTAGTGTTTACGATTCATCAGTATCTAACTTCCCTCCTCCATTTATATATTATATGATGAAAGTAAGTTAGTAGCATTGGAAAAAGTATAGTTCATTTCTGGTTTATTCTTTAATCGAGAGCAAACACCGTAGCTTTGTGGATGTTCTACTAGCAATCTTTTGTGCATTCGTCTTTCCTCCCTCTTGCTGAATGTGTTACTTTTGTGTTACTAATGTTTGATGAACCCCATTTCTAATATTTAGTTATTCCACCCTCCTTAGTTTTTATTGAGATTGGTAGCAGAATTAAAGGGATGAATGATGATTTTCTGCTGTGATTAAGGTAAAAATACAATTGCAGCTGGAACAAATGGATATAAAATAGCTCAGCAATACTGGAAGGCTTCTCTAGGCCTCATTTTTCTTCCATTAGACATTAGCATTTAGGCTATTTGTTGTAAAGTGTCAGGACTTCCAGAAGATATCATCATTACACTACTTGGTTATAGATCTAAAGAGCAGTATGCAGTGATAACCTATTATGCTTGCAAACTGTCACCACGGCATCTTCCATTCCTTGACTGTGCTCTGAGTAGATTAATATGTCTGTCTGTTTCTGAATGGTTGGAACCAGAGTTATTTTAATTACTAAATCAATTGTCCTGAGCCCAATTTTGCATTCTACTCTGAGCTTGTCCCACTGGAGTCAATTAATATCAAAAATGAATATTTATTAAACCCCAGGAGGATATAGAGCAGTAGAAGAGATTCATATGAATGTGAGGGTGAGTGGGATTCAGCCCATTGTCCGTCTGCATGCTTAAATGGTTGGATTTATTCTTTTCTAAACCAATGTTTACAGGTTGAATTCTGTACAAAATATACCTGTATGAAAACTAACAGAACCCAAATCACCACTGTGGAAGATACTCCAGGTGATATACCAACACCCACGATTCATGCCATCACTTCAAGGTACGAACTTCTTTTAGTTCATCTAAAGAACTCTGATCATAAGCAATGAAAATAAGATTAAAAAAACATACTCTCAGTCATGGCAATCTCATTTAATAAGTTTCTATAAATATGTGTATAAATATAGTTTTGATATTATTTCACAGGTGTTGATCTTCATTGTACAGATTCCCCTAACATTTAAGCTTTGATTTCCCAGACAGCCCAGCCTCACATCCCATTACTTAGTAATCTATGAACAAATACTTAAATGCATTAAAGAACCTCTGTATTTAAATATGTCCTACAGTGAATCCTTTCGTTAGGCAAAGAATACAATTTTAATGAAAATGACTATCTTCTAACTTAATCTCTTTGAAAAAATTTAGATTTACATGTATCAGGCTGTTCTAAGGCTGGAAACACCTGTACAATAAATAGTGTAAATAATCTTTGAATAACCATTACTGATTTTATCAGTCTCAGTAGAACCCCTCTATTTTTCTGGATCCATCTGTTGCAGAGAAATGACCATAATTTGAAGCTAATTCCCTTACAATTCAAAATTAACAATAATAAGAAAAAAGATTTAACATCAAGTTTCCCAAATCAAAGTAAGATAATAATTGTCTGTCCCTCTACATCAGGTTAGACTGGAGAGAAAAATCCAAGTGCTCCCACGTGGTAATTTTGCCCCAGCTATGAGTAGCCCTTTCTGTGCACACATGCTTGCCTCCCTGCCCCTGCCCACATACACAATGACTAAAATAATCAATCCTTTAGAACGTATTTCAATTCTGAAGGGTTCCTCTGTGACATATTGAAATTTGTAGGTCTTCATTTTAATCAATTCAAAAATATCTCTACCAATTTGGAGAACTAGAGATAAAAATAATTAGAAAAACCCAGGTAACTGGATTCTTATCTATTCTGGACAAAAATCATATCTTCTCTTCTTGAGTGTGTCTTCCATGTAACACATGATAGATACTTATCTAATGTTTGATGTAATTAATTGATAATTTCCACAGCAGGTGTGTTCCACAGAAGCACCTACACAGGTGGGGAATGGTCAGATTAAATGGTACCAGAGACTTTTGTCTATTTTTTTTCTTTCAGAAAGCACATTCATGGCTATGATAATATAGAAGTCAAAAGTGATTAAAAAATAAGTATAAAACAGATTTTCTAACTTTACAAAGTCCCCAGTCTACTGTGGGAGACATACCCTTAAATAAATAATTATAGGACAATGTGGAAAACACTACAATAGAGGCTTATAATGTGCAACAGCATAAAGATAAAAATACTAAATTTTGCCATGATTATCAGGGAAGGCATCCTAGAGAATGTGACATTTGAGTTCAGTCTTAAGGAACTCAAGGAAGAGACCAAAAGCAATCATATGATCTATATTACACTATAGCTTTATTTTTTAGACTGAGATGATAAATGATATTTCAATTTTAACTATGTAATCTCACTCCTATAATTCATCTCATGTAGCTGTGAACCATTACTTATTTGTTTTTAAAGGTTTATTTACTTACTGTTATCCATTCTCCCCAGCCCCCACCCCCCATTTTTGCTGTTTTTGTGTCCATTCACTGAGCAATTCTCTGTGTCTATTTCCTGCCCTCTGTTCTCATCCTTCTCCTCCTGTCTTCACCGGGGTTCAATCCTGGGAAACTCCTATGTGGGACAGAGGCATCCTATCACCTGCGCCACCTTAGTTCCTGGTTTTTTGGCATGTCTCATCTTGGCTCTCCCTTGTGTCACTCTCCTGTTATGTCATCATCTTGCTGCATGGCTCAACGGGGCCTGATGGCACACCCGCGTGTGAGGCCTGGGGGGTTCACCCACTCGTGGGGCCTGACAGTGCACCTTCTATATTTTTCTCTTTTTTCAATTTTTACCGGGAGGTCCCAGGGATCGAACCCAGGTCCCCCCATATGGGAGATGGATGCCCAACCACCCAAGCCACATCCATTCCCCTGCTATATCTCTTAAGGTTGACCAAAGATAACTAGAGTTACAGTCATTTCCCATACAGGATGGTCATACAATAAATCAGGTTTGGTTTATCACCAGCATTCTAAAAACCAGACCTAGGGAGAAAAACTAGTTTTTCATGGTTTCTAATATAGCGAATGTTTAGCCTACCCTGATTAACACAAAATCAGGACAGTGAGAATATTTGCATACTATTACTTATTAATGAAGGTTGTCTTTAGTCACAAAGTAAGTTCCTGGTTTTAACTCCCTAGCAAATACCTGTTTTCCACTCCCTAGTAAGTTCCTGTTTCTCGCTCCCTAAATAGCTCCTGTTTTTCTTTTCCCCCTCATCTAAAACATAATAAAATCTACACCAAACTAAGAAGCCTGAAACCAAGGACACTTTAAGGAACGCAATTAAAGTAAGCAAAAAGAGCTGCTGTGAGCTCTCCCCTTCACACCCTCCTCTGCTGCCTACTTTACAAACCCCAGTTGGCAGATGAACTCAGCTAGTGACATCCCTGTCCCCACTTCTCTTTGTCTAATTCTAATAAAAACCTTTGCCTCCTTTGTTTGGGGAGACAGATCTGAGACTTTGTCTCACAGTCTCCTAACCTCTGCCAGCTTAGTAAATTCTTTCCCTTGTGTGATCAAAATCTCAGTGTGGATACAATTCTCTGCGACAGGTAGAAGAACCCAGGGAACTCGTGTGCGTCCCCTTCATAGCTGGGTGGGTGGATGTTGTCAAACTTCTTGTCTGTTAGCAGCCCCATGACTCAAGCCAAGTTGAATGGCATGAGGTATTATGTTTTAGCCTACATATTTATATGCAGCTAAAAATAATATGTAAGTTTTAAAAACAAATCAAACCATTGCCTGTGTTTGTGTCTCTAGGATACTTTTTTCATTGAAGAAGTCTCTTGCAAATAATAACAGGAAAAAAAAATCTCATCTCTAGTTCAAGATTGCTTAGTCCCTGAACAAATTAAATTGGTTGCATATATATTTAAAAAGGTATTAAACAAAAAGAGCAAGGAAAATAAGAAAGGAGACAACATTAGTAGAGATATTTTAACACAATCTTGGAAGCGGTATTTGGCAGGGAGAAGTACATGACAGTACTATGGAGAAATTTACAACCACAGTGTTGGTAGAGGGGGAAAATGACATGAAAAAAACTAATTTGCCCTTTGGAGACCCTTAGAGGCTGAGCACTTAGAAGCTTTAAGGATGAAGAAGAGAAGGGAGGTGGGGTAAATTTCACAGCTGAAATCGGGGCATTAGCTGAAAGCCTGAGAAAAAGTGGTTGGAAGCTAAGGTCCTTTTCCTCTAGACTAGGTATCTAGGTGTCTCTTTCTCTTCCTCCACATGCAAACTCCTTCCACCAGGAAATCAGAAATTTAATTCTCTGGAGAAACTGAACCTGAGGTACTTGGGAATTGGGCCTACTAGGCATAGTGGAGAGCTAGGATGAGGGGTGATAATGTGAAATACTAAATCCTGAGTGGTGGAGCCCAAGATGCTTTCCCTAGTTCTGCTCTCAAAAACAATTAGCCAGTCATAAATAGCTCTCGACAGGAGATTGGATACTCTTCTCTGCAAAAGTCTGGATGGACCAAATAAAATAACTCTAGAGACTAGCACATGGGAATTACCAAACAGATAAAACAACTTGTAACCTGGTCACTCCGTAGGGAAGTGCACCAATCAGCAAGCCTCACCTCTCTCTAAAATGTCTAGTCAGCTTTTTTTTGGTGCATAACTCTTAAAGATGAAAAGGAGAACAAAATAAACAAAAGAAGTGATTCAGTAGACACAGAGACAATGCAGCAAGAAAGAAAAACACAAAACAGAACTACAGTAACCTCAGAGAGATAAGAGAAGTTCCTCTTTCCATGAAGAAAAACCAGGATGCTTTGGAAAAAAACAATAATCAAAGTAAAACAGAGCTCTTAGCAATTAAGAATTTGAAAGCTGAATTGAAACTTTCAAAGAAAATTTGAGTGAATGTCTCAAAGCACAATAGAAGACAAAGGTACCAAAAAGAAAAAAGAAAAATTCAAACAAATTAGTGGGGAAAAAAACAGGAAGTCTAATAATTTGAATAATAGGAATTTCAGAAAGAGAGAGTTGAAGAAGAGGAGAAAATCATCAGAGAAACATGACCAGAAAATATCTCAGAATCAAAGTCACTGCTCTGCAGATTTTAAGGTCCCACAGATACTGGCACAATGACTGGAAAAAGAACCAAGTAAAGGAATCTTATCAGGAAAGTTCAGAATACCAGGATAAAAAAAGGCACATCCAAGGAGCTTCTAGGAAGAAAAAATAGATGATGCTTCACTGGCAATTGGAAAGTCATCGTCAGAATTCTAAATAGCAGCATTCATTGCTAAAAGATATTGGAACAATGCCTTCAAAATTATAAATTAAAAAAATCAATCTTAAATTGCCATACTCAGCCAAATATCAATTAAATGTGAGATTAGAGCAAAAAACAATTTAAGACATGTAAGGAGAAAAATTGTAGATCCTATTAAAAACTGACTAGGATGTGAAGGAAACAGCCAAGCTTTACTAATAAATTAAACTTCTGAAAAAATTCTGAGTTTCCTGAATTTGTGTTATGTATCTTTTTAATTTTTCTATTATGTTTTTAAGATTTGTTTTTAAATTTACACACAGGAAAATCACTCCTTTTGCTGGGCCATTCTATGGCTTTTGACAGATGTGGAGAGTTCTGCAAACACCATCATAATAAAGATATAAAACAGTTCCAATATGTCAAAATAATCCCGCATGAGGGATTATTGGCTACCCTTTTGTAGCCAACCTCTCCACCTCCAAAACCATGGCAAATACTGCTCTGTGCTCTTACTCTATAGTCTTACCTTTTCCATATTGTCATATAAATAGAATCATACATTCTATTGACATTTAAGTCTAGCTTTTTTCATTTAGCATAAACATTGAGGATTCATCCATGTTATTGTATGTGTCAGTAGTTAGTTACTTTTTGTTGCTAAGTAGTATGCCATTGTATGAATGTACCACAATTTGTGTATGATTTGGGTCATCTCCAATTATTGGTGACCATAAATAAAGTTGTTATAAACATTCATGTACAGTTTATTGTGAACTTATGTTTTTGTTTTACTTGAGTAAATTCCTAGGGGTGAGATTTGGGGATCATATAGTGATTTTATGGTTTACTTTATAAGAAACTGTGAAACTTTTTTCTAAAGTTGATATAACATCTTGCATTTCTACTAGCATCATATGAAACTTCCAGTTGTTCCTAATCTTTGTCAGCCCTTGGGTATTCTAATACTACCCCTCTTCTTTTTATAGTCATTTTAATAGATATGTAGTGGTATGTTGCATTGTGGTTTGAATTTGCATTTCTCTAACAACTAATGATATTGATCAACTTTGCATATGCTTATGTGACATTTGTTTATCAAATTTGATGACATGCCTGTTCAAATCTTTTGCCAGTTTTTGTAATTATATTGTTTGTTTTCTTATTGTTGAGATTTAAGAGTTTTTGAAGTATATTTTGGATAAAAGTCCTTTGCCAGATATGTGATTTACAAATATTTCCCTTAAGTCTGTAGTTTGGCTTTTCATTCTCTTAATTGTGTCTTTTGCAAAGTAAAAATCTTAAATTTCAATAAAGTCCAATTAATCACTTTTTTTATTTTATGGATCATTCATTAGATATGATATTTAAGAATCCATTGCCCAAACCAAGGTCACAAAAATTTTCTCCTATCTTTTCCTTTAAAAGTTTTATACTTTTAAATTGTTATACATTTTAAATTTAGGTCTGCCACTCATTTTGTGTTCATTGCTGTATAAATTCTTGGCATGGGTCGAGGTTAACTTTTTTTGCATATGAATGTCCAATTGTCCCAGCATAATTTGTTGGAGAGACTATAGTTTCTCCATTGAATTGCTTTTGGACCATTGTTAAAACTCAATTAAATGCATTGTGTGGTCTGTTTGTGGAATCTCTATTTATTCCACTGATCTATGTGTACATCCATTTACCAATACCACACTACCTTGATTACTGTAACTTTATAATAAGTTATAAAATCATGTAGTGTAAGTTCTATGACTTTGACATTCTTTTTAAAAATTGTTTTGGCTATTCTTATTCCTTTGTCTTCCCCTGTAAATATTGGAATAAGCTTGCCCATATCTTAAAAACAGAAATAAAAGCAAAACACAAACACATGATTTTGAGTGCATTATGTCTATAGATCAATTGGGAATTAATTGAAATATTAAAAATACCAAATCTTCCAATTCATCAACACCATATTTAGGTCTTCTTTCATTTATGTCATCAGTGTATTGTGGAATTCAGTATACAAATATCACACAAATTTCCTTAGATTTATACCTAGTTATTTCTGCTTGGGGTGCTAATGTTAATTTTTTTTTTATCTGAATTCCAATTGTTCATTACTAATGTGTAGAAACACAATTGATTTTGTATCCAGAAACTCTTGCTAAACTCATGTAGTTCTAGGAGCATTTTTATAGATTCTTTTGAATTTTATACATATATAATCATAATATCTGCAAAAAAGAGATAGTTTTATTTCTTCCTTTCCAATGTATATGCCTTTCATTTCTTTTTCCAGCCTTATTGCTCTAGCTGGTTCCATGAAGTGATAAGGGCAGACATCCTTGACTTTTTCCCAGTCTTTGAGAGAAAGGTTTCAGTCTTTTACCATTAAGTATGGTGTTAGGTATGGATTTTTTTTTTTTTTTTTTTTTTTTTTTGAGTTGCCTTCTATCAATTTGAAGAAGGCCCCTTCTATTTCTAAGTTACTGAGAGATATTTATCATAAAAGGATACTGAATTTTGTCAAATGCATTTTCTACATTGCAATCTATTAATATGGCTTATTACATTCATCGATTTTCAAATATTGAAGTAGTCTCATATTATCTGGATAAACCCTGCTTGGTTGGGATGTATTATCCTTTTTATGTACTGCTGGATGCAATTTGCTACCATTGTATGGAGGATGATTGTGTCTATGTTCATAAAAACTATTAGAAAAGTTATTAGTTTTCTGCTTTTGGAATGTCTTTGGCTGGTGCTGGTATCAAGGTACTATGGCCTCACAAAACTATCTGGGAAATATTCTTTCCTCTTCTAATTTTGGAAGAGATTTGTGAAAATGGTATTATTTGTTTCTTCTATATTGGTACAATATACCAGTGAAACACATCAGGCACTGGAGTTTTCCTTGTTGAAAGGTTTTTATTTGGAATTCAATTTCCTTAACAATATAAGATAATTCAGGCTATTCCTTTGTGAGTGAGTTTGTTATCTTGCATTGTTCAAAGAATTGTTTAATTTCACCAAATTTGTAAAGTTATGACTGTAGAGTTGTTTTTAGTTTTTCTGTGAAGACTGAATTAAATTGCCCTTTTTCGTTTCTGATATTGCTAATAATCTGACTTCTTTCTGACTATAGTTTTATCAATTATATGAATCTTTTCAAGAACCTCTTTTAATTTTATTGATTTTAACTATTGTTTTTCAGTTTTCATTTTCATTAATTTCTGCTCTTTATTGTTTTCTTACTTCTGCTTGCTTTGGGTTTACTTGATCTTTTTCAACTTCCTTAAAAAGAAAAGCTTAGATTATTGATTTGAGATCTTTCTTCTTTTTTAATATAAGCATTTAATGCTATGAATTTTCCTCTAAGTACTGCTTCAGGTGAATTTCACAAAATTTGAAATGTTGTATTTTCATTTTTATTTAGTTCAAAATACTTTTTAATTTTCCTTGGATTTCATCCTTGACCCATGGATTATTTAGAAGTATATTGTTTAGCTTCCAAATATTTTGTGATTTTTCAGATATCACTCTGTTATAGATTTCTAGTTTAATTTTGAGAACATACTTTGTATGATTTTTATTCTTTTAAATTAGTTAAGGTTTGTTTTATGGCCAAGAATATGGCTCATTATGGTGAATATGGCACTTAAGAAGTATGTGTATTCTGCTGTTGGTAAGAGAGAGTGTTCTATAAATGTCAATCAGTTCGAGTTGATTGCTATGTTTAGCTCATCTATAGTGTTACTGATTTTTCACCTGCTTACTCAATCAATTACTGTGAGAGGAGTATTGAAGTCTCCAAGTATAATTGTGGATTTGTCTATTTCTCTTTTAGATCTCTCAGTTTTTGCTTCATGAATTTTGATGCTTTATTATAAGGCACATACATGTTTAGGATTGTTATGTCTTTTTAGTAACATGAACCTTTTATCATTATGTACTATCCCTTTTCTTTCCTGATAATTTCCTTGTTCTGAAAACTACTTGTCTGATATTAATGCAGCCCCTCCAGCTCTTTTAGATTAGTGTAATTTTAAATGATTTTGGATTGTGTCCTGGACATTTTGGATAATAGGTTGTGAGAATGTGAATCCTCAAAGAAGGTTGCATTTTGTATTTGCTTCAGGAGGCAATCAACTCATTAATTTTGAATGCAAATTCTATCTTGCTTTATGTGGTCAGTGGCTCAAAGTCAGTTCATTTTTCAAAAGCTTTGCTATGCTGCTTTATGTCTATCTGAAGCATGCACTTCCCAGTGGTTGCTCTGAGACTTGGGTAGTGGATTATATAATAGTTCTGATCTCAAAAAGTCATTGCCATGCTGCTTGGGTATCCCATGCATGTGCAGCTCCCATGCATGTAAAGCCAGGGTTGAGTACAAGACCTGTGTTGGTTAATATACAGAATTAAATTATTAGTTCTCTCCTCTCTGATTTTCTGTCACAATTTCTGGCTCCTCTGAACTTCCAGGATTTTGGAAACTATAGTTTTTCTCAAAATTTTAGCTTCATAGGTTGTCACACAGTTTGGGTAAGTAGGGCTGTCTTGGGGCAATGAGGTACAAGAAAATGTAAAGAAAAAATAACCATTTTCTTGGTTCCTGTGGAGAGAAAATTAGATTTTTCTTTGGAGTTTTAGTTGCCAAGGTGGCCACAGTTGCTCTAAGACTGAAATCACCCTCATGGTCTAGAGGAAAAAAATAGAAAATACAAAACAAAATAGCACCCACCGCCCCACCACCACCACCACAAAACATGCACACATACACTGGCTTCAAGGCCTTTTTATCCCCAAGTACTCTGGACAAAAAATTGGCTTCTCCCAGAGATTTTGCTTACCCAGAGAACAGTTCCACACTGGGTCTGCCCTTGGGTAAATACTGGGAAATAAAAGAGGAAAATAAGTGGCAACTTTATCCTGTAAGCTTTGACACCCCTCTTGATCTGCCAGCTATTGTTACCTTTTGGGGGCCCTCAGATAGATTTTTTTGTAATTTTCCCAGAGATTTTAGTTATAATCAGTGGGAAACATAAGCTCTAATGAGCTTATGCCATCTTGGCCAGCACAGGAAGTCCCATCACACCATAATTTACTTTATTCCAATGCCTATGGCAACTTTCTTTTCCAGTTGGAGATCTAGCAAAAAATTTATAGAAATCATTCACAGCCAAATTTTGGCATGTAAATCTTTCCTTTCTTAAAATGATTCATCATAGCAGAGTAATATTTTCCAAAGGCAAGACTCTAACGAGCAGGTATAGGCTGCCAAATCATTAATCAAGATTACATCAACACCAAAGCAGTTAGCCTCCTGTGTGCATGTTATTGTTTGTGTAATTTCATTATACTTCTGCCAATATATACTTGTTAGTTATGTTTCTATCTTGGTTTTAAACTATCTTTTATATTAGGAATGCCTAAAATCTAATGTGAAATCCTATCAGGAAAATGTCAGTAGACTGCATTTACTTCTATAATATTTAAAAACTTTTGATTTCTAATAAGATATATATTTGTTTGATTCTTTGTTTATTTTCAGTAAAACGCAGTAGTCAATAAAATTTAATTTGCAGATAGTTTAATAGCATATGCAGGTAGCATTCAAGTCTGTTTGATTATTTGCATGTAGTATACCAACTCATCCTTGTCTTTGTTCTTAACTTTTGTCTTTCTTTTGACTAAATTGCCTGCAGTACAACTGCTAATACATACATCTTATATATAAACTGAAGATACACAAATGCAGAAAGGTCAAATGGTCCCTGCCAGTTTTTATAGACTGCTAATCCAGAAACAAAGTCTGCTTCTACATTGCATTTTCCACACTTGTCATATTATCATCAACTGCTTTTATATCCCCAAAGAATACTAACTACTGATCGATAGCCTGGACATGTCTGACCATGGCCTACATGTGCCCCGGGTAGTTCATTTATTTGCCTTGGTGGATTTGCTAGAGTGGAATTTAATCAATAGCTAATTCATTAATTCTGGTCCTTGAGAGTGTAGAGACTGTGCTGGATGAAGATGACTGGGTGGGACTCTTTTGATAGAAATATGACAAACACTACAGCTTACAGCATCACTGGGTACTGCGCTCCCTATGAATTTCACTTAATTCTCCATAAATGGATAACCTAAGAAAAGAACAAAAACAAGGAGGGGATTTTATTGCATCATTGATGGTATTCCAAAATGCATGATTTCCAGGTATGAGGCTCAAGGGAAAGTAGAGAGAAAATGTAGCTCATAACTTTTATTGCCTTTAATTGGAACTGTGGCAGTTTTTTGAGTTCCAAATCAGTTTGGAGCTATATTATTGATGAGAAGTCTGAGGTATAAAGTCTTTGTAGCATTCACAAATAATTGTTTTAAAATTTGCCTCAAGGTACTGAATGACATAAATGATATTTTTACATACCAGCTTTTTACAAGTCTTTATGACAGCAGCTCAAACTAGATGTCTCTAAACGAAGGTTAAATCACTGTCATCATTCATAAGTCCCTGTATATTTGAAAAATATTTAGTGGGGACTTGAATATGGCAGAAAAGGGAAAAGTTTTCCCTTTTTGCCTCACCATATTTGAGGTAAACTGTAAGGCTCCAATTTTTCATACTGTGAAATTGGATATTGGGGAATCTTTTCTATCTTTGAATTTTCCTCCATGATTTTTTTCAGTGACTCATTGCTTGTGTTTTGAAATAATCTAAAATATTTATTTAAAAGTAATATTTCTCTTTTAAAATAAGGAAAAGGATGAGCTGCAGGATGTAGAATGCCAATCACCTTTTCTTTACCCATATTTCAAATTTCCTCCCTCACCAATAGGGAATTTCTAAGATATTAATGACAGAATTCTAATTTACCCTTCAATGAAAAGTACCAACTTTTAACTTGGATGGGATTTTTGACACCAGTCTATGGGGAGAGCTCTAGAATGAGACTTTGGAGTGAATTTATTATTATATAGAGCCAATGAAGAAATGGCCAATGTGCTCCTATTATCAAACTCATTGTTTCATTAAGAAGTTGTTACAAAGTATTGAGCTCACTGTTGAAACTTGGCCAATGCTACTTCCATTTCCTCACCTCCCTCTCATTCCCAAACCCCTTCCAACCATTCTTCCTCCTGTAGCTCCCATGGATGACATTGAGTACCTCTCAAAAAAATCCAGTTCTTCCTCCTTAATTCACTTTGTCCTTTAACTGTTTCTTTGTTCCTGCTCTTTGATCACTCATTTTTCCTTTTATTGGCTACATTCCAACCTACTCTTTAATTGTAGCTGCCCTCCACAGAAAATCTCTCCTTCCTGCTTAGATAGTTCAAATATCCCATAGCTTTAGTCATGCTGATGTCTCCAAGATCCCTGGCCCTGTTTTTTCCCTAAATTCAAGTCCAATATCTCTAGTTGCCTATTAATTTTCTGTTGTCATATGCACCCATCACTTCCATAACGTCAAGACTCAAAAGTTAATTCCCACCTAATTCATCTTTTCTAATGTCTACTTTTGCAAATGCACCACCATTTTTCATATTATCACTGACATTTATCTTTGAATTATTTTTATCCCCTGATTCAATAAATACGTTTTAGTATAATTTATGAGGAGCATCCTCCATTAGGTGTTTATTCTTCCATTTCCACCACTACCACACTAGTGCATGTTTTCATCATTTAAAGTTTATGTAACCAGTTTATGGGGCTATCTGTTTTCAGTGAGATTCAAAGAAGAAATGGCTTTACTTTTCTCCTACTATTTCTGCCTTAAACCTAATCTTTTGGCTGTCTTTTCCTAAACTCTTGATAATGTCACAAGCATATTGTAAGGCTCTCAAATTATTTTTCATTATGAATTTCATTTTGGTAATTAATATTCATGTTCAAATATTTAAAAGTTTATTCTATCTGCAGCAAAATATTAAACTCATGTCTAGTTCAAAGCTTCTACTGTCTCACAGGCTCAGGCCTGATCCTAGCTTGCTCTTTCCCACCTCCTTCTCTTTCTTTCTTCCTTACTCTTTCTCTCCTATTCCCTTTCATCCAGATGTGTCTCCTCCCAATATTATTATTTCTTTTCTACAACTGGGTAGCCATCACAGCCCTCTAGCTGCCAGGTGACACTATCTTGGATAATTATACGTTTTCCTTGAGACGTCTCATGAGATTCTTCATGGCCAAGTTCCTTGACCCGAGTGGCACCAACTCACCAGAACATCCCAGAGACCCTTTCTGCTGTAGTACCCTCATCTAGAAGGCTGTCCTCTTGGGACATATACCTTCAGGGTGACTTAAGCCTAGCCAGCTCACAAGGCATCCACTTAGCTCATGAGACACTCACTCATCTGTGCCGTGTTAAAGGGTAATAGTGTGACCTTCTAGTCTTACCCTGTCATTACAGGCTACTCTGGCCTCTGTATCATTGTCTATCAAAATTGTCTAACTGAGAAGCACACACCTTTCTCTGTGCTCATATGAACTGCCAAATCCAAAGGATCTATGTCAAGCTGTCCCAAGACCTTCTCACCACACTTCCCTCCAGAGGTAGCAACAGATTGGACTCAGACATTTCTGCCTTTCAGCAAGTACCAACCATGATAAGCAAGCACTTCTGATTTCTCTGAGTGACTCACTTGGAACCGTCCTCCTCAGGATGTGTGGGTGGATGGGTGAGTGAGAGAGGAGATGCCACTCCTCGCTAAGTAAATAACTCCTTTTACACTTCTTGGCTTTCCAAATTACTCAAAAATAAATCTAAATTCATTTCTATGTTCTACAAGGTCTTTCATTTTCTACAGTTCCCCATCCCTCCCTCCCAACACGCACTTGATCTCATTTTCTAACACTCTCTCTCCCTGCTCACCCCACTGAGCCCTGTTGGATATGGATTTTTTGGGAGTCCTTTGATAAGCCAAGCACATGGATGTCTCTAAGCCTTTCCTCCTCCTGCTCCCTCTACAGAATACTCCCCTTGCTTGTACTTCATCTGACTGTGCAGAAGTACAAGACCTTCCAAGATCACCCACTTGGCATATTATATATTTATTTGTTTGTTTGTATACTATCCATCTTTCCCCAATAAAATATAGGTTTTATGAAAGCAGGGACTTAATCTGTTTTGTTCACTGAAGTATATGGAATAATGCTGATGAGTACCTGTAGGAGGTACTCAATAAATATTCATGAAAATTCCTATTTTTACAAACTCCCCTAGAATTCTGTTTACTTTTGGTTGGTTAGGGTGATGGGTCAGTGTTGAAGGACAGTTTAGATCCAAGCACTTAGCAGAAATTTGCTGTTTCCATTAGAAGAAAGATACTTATCACTCATAAATGGAGGTCTTCATCATCTGCCATCTTCAGTTTGGGTATATAGTTGAAGTGCCCAAGCAACAAGAAAACCCCATTCAACATTCTGTCATACTTGGATCACTAATGTAGCTCACTAGCATTTCTCCATGTCTCTGCTCTCTTCTACTCTACAATTTCCCAGTATTTTTTTTTTTTTTAATTTCAAAGGGACTTTTTTTCTGATAGTAATAAAACTACACAATCAGCTCATAACACTTATCAAACTCACCATGTTTACTGAGGGACTTCATAAACTCACAGTTTACATCCAAATTTATCTTTCTTTATTATTGGATGTGGAAATTCACTAATTGAATTATTCTCTTATATACATACTAACCTAATTCCCACCTCTTAACTTTTGCTTATTCTGCCCTTCCTCTTATTCACTAAATCAAGTTCATTCCCACTTCCCCCATGCAATCTCCCTTGTGTATAGCCTCCTCTACAACGATCTTTGCTTACTGTATTTTTATACTTGTAGCTTGAACTACACATTTAAACATGTGATTTCATATTGTTCTATAACTTTTTATTTATTGTGTTTATATATGTCTTATATCCCATTATTCTCACTCTAGGACATGAGTTTTTTCTTTTGATTTTTTTTTTGCTTATTACATTTTATATTAAGTATCACAGTGGATAAAAATATTCAAAGACCTGACTTGAGAGCAAAGAATTAGTATTTTCATCACATTGATTGCATTAGTTTGGTCCTTTAGTAAAAGTGTCTTGACCATTTTGATAATTATATTCTGGAATAGTATTGAGGAACTTAAGTGTTACATAAATGATTGACAAAAATGACCAAAGTGAATAGAAAAAATGTAGACATGATTAGGAGAATCCAGAGCTATTTAATGTATATATTTTTTAAAATTTAAAAATATATCAATCTATAAAAATTTAGATTGATATATTAAGGTATATGAAGATTTTTTCTTTTGCCTAAACAAGAGCATTATGACAAAAATGATGAAAATATTAGAATGAAATGTTAAAGAGTGCCAGGGAATACCCTGAGTCTTCATAAAAATTCCATCTGACCTGTATCATTTTGGTATTCACCTGTATATAAATAGGTCATAAAGAATTGATTTTCCTACACTCCTTTCTAGCTTCATTTCTGTTTTTGCTTATTGACGTGACCACTGGAAGAGATGATGATACTGGTGGTAACCACAACAGTAGGTAGTAGTGAAATAGAATAGCAATTCTATTAACAATATGACAGAATTAAAGGAAATAGCTCCAAATAGAACGTCTGAACACTGGATGAGTTCAGGAACCAAAAAGTGTATAGAAAATAAGGTGGTTTTATCAGAAACTTTATTAAGGTAGCTTCAGTTTCAATCCCTACTGCTCTGGGGACTGAATAAACAAGTCTACAAAAAAAAAATCCATTCAAAGGTTTGCAGTCAGTTTATGTTTATGTATGTATACCTGTGTACAGCCTTTAATGATGTGTGTAAAAGAAGCATCAGCTCGTTTCGCCCCAATGTTTAACATTCGTTCTTCTGGTTGCAGAATGTTTCTTCTATTTTACCCTTAAACATCAATACAATAAACCCATTAATCCAGTTGATCACGGTGCTGTTTCTTAGAGATGTCTTTCATTTTCAAATCAGCAAAGAAAGGATGTTCATTTGACTGAGAGATGTATAGGTGTTAAACCTTGTGTCTTTCTTGGATCACTTATCTTTGTATGCCCAACTAAAGTCCTCAAGAGCAAACCTGTCATATTCCAGCTAAGAATATAGGTTACCTCACTTCTCAAGGGTGCTCGAGAAAGAGAAGTCATGGTGGCATGGTGTTATATATGGTGTTTTCCAGACTTTACAAGTTCACGAGCTTTTATGGATAAGTCAGACTCTTTAATGTCACTTAAATGTAGCCTTTTCTTTATTTGACTATGCAATGAATATGAAAGAGGCATCTTCAGAATGTGAAATTAATTTTGAGAGTTGGATGAAGATCTTAGACTATACAAGTAACCGATGAAACTGTTCTTTCACAGGTAACATTTCCTATCTACAGATTTTGTTACTAATGTGTTATGTTTGTACCCTCAAGAAAATGTAATAATAATTTTCCTTTTTTTTAGCAGTCTATTAAGATGTCAAGGATTATCTTGACTGCTGCTTTCTAATGTAATTGTTTGGGCTTAATTGAATTTTTAATATTTGATGTCACTGGGAATTCATAGTGCCCAGTAATTTAGCCTGCAAAGATGTATTTCTCTTTAAAATAAATGTATCTTAAAAATTTTATTTTATGCAATGGCAGAAAAGTGGTCAAAAGTATACTTAAGTTTAGAATGAGATTGTGATTCAAGTTAAAAAAAAAAATCAAACTTTCTTTAAGAACATAACAATGTAAAAGTATTTTGTATGGGAACCTTCAGTTCTTATAGTTCTAACCACAAAACATATGTGCCCATGCTATCAAAAAAGCTATTGGGGAAACAAATCTGCTTATGTGAGTCAAAAATTAAATATATTGGAAGGAAGTGAATAAAATTTTTGTCAGTTTGGGAATTCATTTTGGCTGCAAGTTAAAGACACCCAACAACAGGGATTTAAATAAATAGTTGTAGAGGTAGATGGTTACTCGCTTTGATTGGTTCAGCAGTACTGAATACCACAGTGAAATATTTGTGATTCTCCAGGTCTTTCTTGAATGTCTGCTAGATAATTGCTGAAGTTCCAGGCATCATGTTTAGCAGAAAGGGAGAAGTCAGCGGTTTTTCAGAAAAGTTAATATTCCCGAGCATCCTCCCTAGGAACCCCAGTACGGATTTCAAATTACATTTCTTTGTGCCGCTCTGTCACATCGTATGTCCTATCTAAGGGAAGGCAAAGGAGAAGGTGGTTGGCAGTAAGGATTAGGTGTGCTACATATTCTAATTTCCACTCTATTTACCATGTCATATTATCTGTTTCTTATCTTTGCTAATCAAACCAAAATTTTCTGTTGATTTTCCTGCTTAGACACAAAGAACAATACTTCTTGGCAGCAAAGCAAAGCGAGAGACTCGTGTCATGTGTTAATCTCCCAAAAGCTTAAATAGTTTTGATTGAGTCTCAAAATATGATGGTAGCATATATGCACACATATACATTATATATGTATGTGTATATATACATTCTTTTACTGCAGCTTCTTAATTCAGAAGTTGCTGATAAAACAAACCTTTTGACCAATCTGGAAGATTAATTGAAAAGTAGGTGAGGGTGATAGCAGCAATGTTAAATGTTGTCTTTGCAGAAGTATTGATTCTTCTCTCTACCGCAGATCCCTTCAAATTGACTGGGTGACTCCAGGGAAACCAAATGGCATCATTCTTGGATACGATCTCTTAAGGAAAACATGGCATTCATGCCCTAAAACCCAGAAGTTAATGAAGGACCACAGAGGTGAACTTTGCAAGGCAGTGAAGTGTCAGAAACCTGAAAATATCTGTGGACACACGTGCTATTCTCCTGAAGCTAAGGTAAATCTTTGCAAACTAGTCAGTGAAATATGTTTTTCTCACTAAACACTCCAGATAAAACCACTGGTTCTTAAACCATGGTTAATCATGATCAATATTTCCACTAGTCTATCATGAAGACCCTGTGGAGAAGAAAGGATGTTTATAAAAATCCTATCATCCTCATGAGCATTTTAGCCTTCTCATTTTTCATCATCTTCATAGGAAATGTTAGTTTATTGGGATGGTAAAGAACCTCCCAAATTCGTATTTGATTGAGTGACTTGAATTTTCTTTATAACAAATCCATTTAGCTACATGTGGGTGTTTGTTTACATGACACTGATGAGTAATTGTGAACAGGACCTTTCATGGTTTGTCAAAAATATTTTTAAATTATGGTCATTTGTAGATTAATGTTCATATTAGCTGCAGTTTAGGAATCAGATCAATAATACAACCAGACAGAGGAGTTTGTAAATGGCTTGTATTGACAAATGATGCAGAAAATCCTTAGTTTGGAAGTAAGATTTCATGTAATGAAATAATGTTCCTATTTGTTAACAACAACATCACACATTCAATGACTAAAGTTACTACTAAATTCATAAGATTCACTGCAAAAGGACAGAGTAATTGAAGCAATATGGATCAAAATAAAAATTATTGTGGCCAACACAGAGTAAGCACTGGTTATCATCTACAAAATGTCATACAGTTAGTTAATAACTATACTTTTTTTTTGACACAGTCTCCAAAATTATCACTTTCCCTAAGTTTTATGTCATTTTTAGGACTTAAACATGCACTGTCTGATGAATATACTTTTATAAAATTAAATTAAATTTAGGATTTCTAATGGGGAAATACTAGAATAAATTTGCCCTCTAAAAATGTTTTCTGAGAGAGAGATGAAAGTTGGAGAAGCGTTGGACAAAATACAACATTCAGTCTGGTTTTTTTTTGTTGTTGTTTTTTTGGGTTTTTTTTTTTTTTGGCTTCTTTTATTTTAATATGTTTTATCCAACAAGGAGCTGACAAGTAGGGAATAATTTTATAGGTGTATGAACTGAAGATTTAAAGTTCATCCAGTGAGGGAAAAAATTGTGTTTCGCCAAAATAAAAAATTGAAAAAAAAAAAGATTGATGTCAAAAACTACCGTAGTTCTTTTACTTTGTAGGAAGAATTAGATAATAGTTTCACTTTAAACTTTATGGGTGAAAGTAGACAAAGTAGAGTAAAACTAGCAAAGCTAATGTCTCAGTTTAAGTTAAGTCTAAAACATCAAAAGCTAAATGCTTTTTACATGTCCACATTAAATTAAAATATTCCTGTCATGGAATGAAGAAAAGATTAGCTCCATGTATTAATAGAGCAGAGAATGCTTGTCTTAAGTTTCTATATGTTCAGGCTAAATTATTTATAAACATACTTCTACTTTCCTTTTCCTTGATTTCAGAAACTACTTTTTGTAAGCTTTGGAAGAAATTTAGTGGATCTTTATACTAAGTGATTATTGAATATTCATAAATCCAACATTTTCCAAAATACCAAAAAGTCCTTCTCTGATTTTTAATTGATTAAAAATAATTAAGACCAGAAAAAAAGAGACATGATCCACCATGCTAACAACAACAAACACACAGATTTTATTTTATGGAGGATAAATGTAAATTGAAATATGGGGGGAAGAAATCAAAAGTTAAGCTTTAGGAAACTGGTGTGTGCAAATCTCCAAACTTCTTGAAAAGAAACCATCAAACTTCACTATTCTTAAAATACAAATGTTATAAACTATTAAAAAGGGATACAATTTTTCATGATACATTAAACAAAGTCACTTTTATTTTATGGATTAAAAATTCAGCACATATATCGTCAGTAAAAGAGAATAAAGGAAGTCAATATCTCAAGAGAAAAAAATTGTTGGTAAATTTCTTTTGGGGGTTAAATATGAATATTTCCAGGGATGGAACGTTAAGCAGAGGTAGAAAAAGACTTATTGTGACTCTCAGAACCGCTAACCTAAATCACTATAAACATCACAGAGGCCCAAAGTACTTGTACAAACTTCTCCATGTGATCCTAGTCATGATTCTTAAACTGAATGGAGCAGCAGGCCTGGAGGTACTTTTTAAAACATGGATTGCAGGGTCCCACCCCAGAGCTTCAATTCAGTAGTTCTGGGGTGAGCCCCAAGAATTCGCATTTCTAAAATGTCCCCAGGTGATGCCTCTGTAGATGGTCCAGGGAACACACTTTGAGAATCACTGGATCACAAAATTGCTTTTGGAGACAACCACAGAGCAGGAAAAGGCAGCCTTTTTGAGAAGTAGCCACATTCTTAGGAGCACGAGCTATTGAAATTTTCATTTACGTTATCTCAGACAACCAACTTGAAGACTAAATTAAGAGGTTAGGAAATACTCTGTTTATGGAGAGACTTCCCAAGAGAAATGTTTACAGGAGAATATCCCCTTTGGGGTCCCTGAATGATCTAAACCAAATTTGTGTTGGAAGGAAGGTGCATGTTTTGTGTGACTGGAGAACCCTGAGAGTGACAATGATAATGAAAGTGAAAGTGAACCAGTCCTAATGGCCTATCAGTAAATAAATAATTGAGGGATGAATAATTTCAAAACAGGATAAGAGTGAGTTCTGGATAAGTTTGCTGAAGGAAAAGGCCCGATGGGCATAAATGTCCAGAAGCATACAGGTTGTGGGTGGGACTTTAAAAAATACTTTAAGATCATATATCAATGGCAAGACTTTAGGTCAGAGCCAGAAACTTGAGGGAGGTACCTGCTGTTCTACTCTGAAAGCAAGAATGACTAGCATTCCTAGAGCCTAAACAAGCACATAGAGAAGATGCAAGAGATGTTTTGCTTTCACCTTAAAAATGGGGCATAAGCAATTTAGAAATTTACTCTTCACAAACACTGAAGGGAGGAGTCAAACAATTTATCCTTGTTATTCAACTAATTTTGAATCTTCCTTGCAAATAAACACAACAAAGAATGTCATTAATGACATTTGGTTTAGCAGGCCTACCTAAGGAACCACAGGGGTAGACTTAGAATATAAGGGCTTAAGTTCTTTGCTTTTTGATAACTTTTGAAAAATGATTGAGGAAGTTAGTGATTCTTTTGAGGTCTTGGGGATTCCCACATTCTACTGCTCCTGTGTTGAGCTTTGTTCAAATGTTGATGCAAGCTGAAAGTAGCAATGAACAGAAAGGAAAAGGGAAACACACCTCTTAAACAGTAGTTGATTTTGCCTGCCACAGGAAGTATCATGCTAGTTAACATAACTCTGAGACTGCATTTCAGCAACTATTCAGTGTTTGATTTTATATATATATATAGTGCGTATGTCAGACTTGATGGGAGCATGCAAATAATTATTTGATTGTTCAAGCACATAATTTCTTCCATGGCTCCTGGAAAAAACACCAGACTTAAAAGTGCTTTTCAAAATTAATTTCCATATAAATTTCCTTTTTTTAAAAAAGTAGTCTCCTATGCTCTGTGTGTATATATATAAGTTGGACTCTGTTGAAATTGCATTGTCTGAAGATTGGGTTCATAAATAAGTGATCACACAAATTATAAGAGAAATACAATCTATTAAAAAAAGTAGGATAAATGAGAGTCAGAATTCCATAGCTGCTGTGTTTTCAAATTAAATAATCATTAAAATAAAAACATATATATGAAGGAAATTGTTCATTTACAATTCTAAGTCATCTTTACATTGGAAGCACAGATATTCAAAAGATAATTCATATTTATAGAGTATTGTAACAGAGCACAAAGCATAGTTGAAGGCTAACATAAAAGCTGCATAATATCAAATGTCATTTAAGAGAATTCTAAGGATTCTGAGAAAATACATTTTTAAAAACCTTTTGATTTTTCTCATGATAGTCTACATTTGGTCTCAGATCAAAGCCTTAAAAGAAAATAATTATATCACACATGATATGGTGGTGTAAGACTCTTAATTAAACTGACATTCTTGAAAACTAATTCCCAACTTTCAGGTTTGTTGTCATGGGGTTCTCTACCAGCCCCAGCCTGGACACCTCTGTTGTGAAGACAAGTATATCCCATTTGTTCTGAATTCAACAGGAGTTTGCTGTGGTGGCCGAATTCAAGAGGCACAAGCAAATCATCAGTGCTGCTCTGGGTATTACGTTAGAATTCTCCCAGGTGAGGACCTTTTCCAGGTGTGCTCAATAATCTTGCAAACCTGAAAATTCCAGCGCGTGACTAATGTGAGCGAACTATTTCAAGCACCTCCCCATCAAAAATGGAATTATAGATACGAACGCATGGCCAGTGGCCTGCTTTAAATACGATTTCTGCTTTTGATTTTGTTGAAATATAATCAAGGCTAGATACAAGCCAAAGAGAAAGGGAGAACACACCACATGGGACTTAGTATCTACTGTATAAGGAAATATATCTACAAACTCATTCCCTTTATTTTGTGACTTTATTTTATTCATATGGCTAAATATCTTCACCATCAAATCTGTGAATTTCTAAGTGTCCACTCCAGGAACTGCTTGCCACTTCCTCCATTTCTATTTTGAACTATGTAGGCATTGTTCCTGGATGGATTTAACCACAAATTCTATTTATCTGAGAATTCTTGTCCACAGTCAATATCCCCTAACTGGCCTAGGCTGAGCAGGAGAAAGAGAGATTTAGCAAAAGGTAGCA
This sequence comes from Tolypeutes matacus, assembly GCA_026826555.1. Taxonomy (NCBI): domain Eukaryota; kingdom Metazoa; phylum Chordata; class Mammalia; order Cingulata; family Chlamyphoridae; genus Tolypeutes; species Tolypeutes matacus. The sequence goes on from JAKSZT010054262.1 coordinate 4,998,077, forward strand.
AACAGGACTTTTTCTTTCTCTTCTTTTTGTGTATATCAGCCAAATGCACTATGCATTTCTCTCCAAATTTCAACTGCATAAAACAATGTCCGGTGAGTGTGAATGAGAATAATTAAAATAATAACTGGCATTTATGAAACCTCGAGGCTCTGGCAGGCACTGTATTAGAAGCTTTACATATGATACTTCACAACTCTGGGACACTGGTATCGCAGCTCTAGTTTACAAAAAAGAGACGGATTCAGTTACATACCTGGATTCACATAGATTAGGATGGAAGAGCTGAAGTGGTTATCTAATTGTTTCTCTCTAAAACCCATGCTACTTTGAGAGCTCTACTGCCTTTTTTTTTGAGGTACCAGGACTAAGAATTGAATCTGGGACCTCGTATATGGGAGACCAGTACTCAACCACTGAGCCACATTGGCTCCCCTGAGTTGGCTCCGCTGAGTTGGCTCCCCTGAGTTAGCTCCCCTGAGTTGGCTCCTTCCTCTGCTTGCTCATTGTTACTCATTGTTTGTTCATTGTTTGCTCATTTGTTTTTGCTTGGTGTTTTGCTCATTGTCTGCTTGTTTGGTTTTTTTTGCTCATTGTTTGCTTGTTGTCTGCTCATTGTTTTTTGTTCGTTGCCTACTTGTCTGCTCATTGTCTGTTTGTTGTTTGTTTTCTTTAGAAGGCACCAGGAACCAAACCCAGGACCTCCCATGTGGGAGGCCGGTGCTCAACTGCTTGAGCCACATGAGCTCCTCTGAGTTGGCTCCCTGAGTTGGCTCATTGTTTGCTTGCTGTTTGCTCATTGCTGGCTCATTTGTTTTTGCTTGTTGTTTTTCTCGTCGTCTGCTCGTTGTTTTTGCTCGTTGTTTTTTGCTCATTGTCTACTTGTTATCTTTGCTCATTTTCTGCTCATTGTCTGTCTGTTTTCTTTAGGAAGTACTGGGAACCGAACCTGGGACCTCCCATGCAAGAGGCGGGTGCACAACTGCTTAAACCACATCAGCTTCCCTACTGCCTTTTATATAACCAAAACATGTAACATATATTAACATATATTTCTTGAACCACTATTCCAGACTTCTGAACATCTTCACTGGTACCATTGTCAGTCACTATTTATCCAAAAACGCCATTGAGAATGCATAATGTTTTCTTAACACTTAGGTTTAATGCCAACATCTTTTTAAAGTGTAGAAAATGGAGATGGGAACAAGAGATGAAAGTTAAAAATTTTGGAGGTCTTAGGAAAGCTGAATGCTTTGAGATATCTAGTTTATCATGGAATTTATGCCAAACATCTGATTAATTCAGGCATTAATTGTTTAGTGTTCCTCATATATCTATGTGTGGTGTGTGAATAGAGAAATTGTCTTTATTAATGTCTCTTTTTTTAAGACTGGAGCAGAAAGGGAAAGTGAAATGATTGAATACTTTGAAAGTTTATTCAAGGCAGAGAGCCTCCATTCATCATAATTTTTCCCTTACAGTTAATAGAAAAAACCTGCTTTTATAGCAGTGCTGTGATTTCTGATTCTCAAGCAAAAAATACTTTCATAACTGAATAAGTCCTAATCAACCAGATTTTACAAGTAAGAAAATGCAATGTTGGTGGAAATAAGGATTTTGTAGAAAAGTGTTAACTTCTACATACTACAGTTCACAGTGTTAGCAACTAATCAAATATTGCCAAATGTTTTGCTCTCTCAAAATAATTAACCTTTTGGGAGTTTAAAACTATTTTTCAAATCTTCCCTTCCCTGCAAAAAATGTTTTAAAAATTATAATAAAATAGATGACATAGAAATTTCCTGTTATCAATTCTTACTACTCTCCACACCAATAGATTATATTAGGCTTTTATCTAATTCTAGAGTAGAACTAAATATTAGTGTTTTCATTTCTGTCACATTATAATTTTTAATAAACTATGATTTGCACTTCTCACACTGAAAAATATTTTCTACTTAAAATTGATGAAAAGTACTTGGTTTCATCTATCTGCTAAATTGCTGTTAGCTCTTAGGAGATTTTCTTGTATCCTTTCTCAATCCTAACACAAAGTTTCAGATCTTGAACTAAGAAAAAAATCTACTTTTCTTCAATTTCAAAGTAAATTTTAACATTTCCCCTAAAATTAACTAAAGCACTCATGCAATAAGCCATGGGAGCCCACAGGTTGTTTATTGATATTATGCAAATCTTTTAATAACCAAGTTTAAAAGCAAGAGTTAAAAAAAAAAAAGCAAAAAAACCTGTATTATCTATGTATTGGCACTTGCTAACTCAGCCCTGAAGTTCTTTAATTTCTATCAAACTGTTAAGGCTACCCCACATTCAGATTCCTTTTAAATAATTCATTTTGCACTGTATTAGAATGCTTACCATGGAGTCAAGAGGAAAAAATGCAATCTCATGGAATAATCAAAGCGAGTGTTTTGGTCTGATCATTAATCTCAATGCACCTAACTGAAGAGATTATATTGTGAACTCTAATTTCAGCCAATAGTCTTTGTTAACTAGTTTAATGCTGTTTACATCAGGAAAGAAAGCATAATGACCCCCAAAACCATCTTGTATCTAAATGTAATTAAAATTCAATCGGTAGTCTGATGGTTCAAGGCTGAGCCAAGTATAGGCATTTTGATATTTTTAGGTGAATCTGAAGTATTGGTTAATAGTATTTACTTCATGTTTTTCTCACTGCTTTCCTCCATGGCACCCCATAAAAGAGAACAGCAAAGCAAAAGATGCTCCTCATCCCCCACTATTTTTTTTTATAAATATGCTAATAACCTCGAGCTGAATGTTAATGCGGGTCATTCTTTTATAAGAATAACAATTAACTGTTTTAAGACTGCATGGTAGCTTTTAGAGAGAAAATATTTTCAAGCCTGGCCTGAAATAGATTCATTTCAAGAGGTTAATGAGGTGACTGATCCTTGTATCTTATGTCTAATAGCACTTTTTTTGAGGGAGAAAAAAAAAATCAGTTTTATTTCTCATTGATATAATCTGCATTTCCTTTTATGAAGCCCTTTCTTCTGTCGGTAACTGAATAAGATACTGAGGGAGCCAGGAAACTATGGTTAAAATATCTAAACCAATTATTATTTGTTATACTCAAAAGAGGCTCTTTTTTCCTAAATTGCTGGCTTTACCCAAAATAGATGTGTACTCTGTGTTTCCTCTAAGACCACCCTTGAACTAAGTGGTATTTAATTAACTTGATGCTGCTCCAATACCATGTGGCACATAATGTGAAAAAGAAATTTGCCAATGAGGGACATTCTCGCCTGGCTGTGAAAATTTAAGATATATGGCAAGTACATTTCAGACTAAACGGGACAATCTTTTTACCCAGAGTGATGTAACAAAGACAGTGCTTTTACTGTTTACAATAAGCTCATTTCTCTTCATTGGCCTTTTGGTATCATCATCACGAAAAATTTACTAAGTTCCCTTTTACTTCTAGTTAACATATTGCAGAATCCTTTCAAAAACCAATTGACTAAACCACTTGTCCCCTGTATTCTAGGAATGTGTGTCTTGAGAGAAAGCTGGGTATGCTTTAGTCCACTGCTGGGTATTTGCCCTGGAGCAATGAAAACTTGGGTTTATATGAAAACTTGTACAGATTGTTTATGGCAGCTTTATCCATAATTACCAAAACTGGAAACACCTCAAATGTCCATCAATGGGTGACTGGACAAAAGAGTCCTACTCAACAATAAAAAGGAGCCAACTATTAATATACACTAAAAAGGCATTGTACTGAGTAAAAGAAACCAGTCTCAAAAGGTTACAAATTGTAAGATTCCATTTGTAACACATATTTGAAAAGACAAACTAGAGTGATGGAGAACAAGTTCAATGGTTGCTAGTGGTAAGGAGTGGACCAAGAGTATATATAGGGATTGCATGAGGAAGTTTGGGGAAGTTGATCAAACTCTTTGGCATCCTGATTATATTCATGTGTTAAAATTCATAAAGCTGTGTACCTACAAAAAACTCAATTTTACTGAATGATTTTTAAAAAATAAATTAAAACATAAGAGGAGACCTTGGAATTCTATTTCCATTTTACAAATAGGAAAAGTGAGACATAGGGATATGGCCAAATCACCCAGATAGTCAAGATTGGGATTTTCATGATTAAATACAGGCTTGAACACAACAGATTGACTAATATTGAATTACTTAACAGAAAGCGAGTTGATTCAAGAGAGCAGAGAAAGACAAAAGCATAGTTTGAGAGGTATTTGAAATTCCTTCCATGGAATATTTCTAGGAAGAACTGATGGAAAGGTGGTAGGGATTGAGTATAGAGTGTAGCCCCAGTAGCAATTAGACATGGAGTCTTCTGTTTCTACAAGTGCATGGAAATTCTTCCCTTTTTGTGTTAAGGACAATTGTGGAGAGACCGGAGCAGCTACTTTCATAGAGAAATGTCATTCTGTGAGCGTCTGTCCTTTTCATTTTCTTTTTCTCTTTTTTTTTTTTTTTTTTTTGATTCTGTCTCTCTACCTAAGTCAGAGTAAGTGTTCTCTCAGTGTCCCTTTTCCTTACAACATTGACAGGTGTCTTTGAGTAGACTAGACATACAGATGTCCTTCTTCTTGGGTTTATCTAACTGATTAATCAGAAAAGCTATTAATTTGGTCTGATTTTTTTTTTTTTTAACTGAGCCAAAGTATCTTGAAAGTGCTTAGCAGATAGCCTGCTGTCCACTCTTCTGTTTTCTGGAAGGTTGTGATATCTTCTTTACCCCTTTTGAGAAAAATATTCCTGAAAGGTCGAAGTTAAACTGTTTCTGAAATCAGGCATAGCTTTATTTTTTCCATAATGAAACTGGGTTTTTGATAATGAATTTGAACAGAAAAAACTCAGTGATAGCTTGTAAGATTTTGTGTCATATTTTATATTATGTTTATATCTACCCATGGTTAAAATATTGTCCCAAATTTTTTACATCATTTTGGTAAGTAATTCATCTAGCTTTTATGGACCAAGTGCTAACATCTCTAGATCTCATGAGGAGATGAACAAATTGATAGAGAGCAGGGAGTCCAGGACTGTGTATGTCTAAGGTAATCCTAAATTCTTCAGTAAACTTGTGCCTTTGCTTAAGAAGGTTTGGGAGGTCATTACTAGATTATGCAGTTGTTATCTAGACCAACCTATAAAAATTATGAAATCCACCATGTTGGTCACCATATCCACCTACCTTAGAAGACAAAATGAAGGGACTTTGCCCAATGAGAGAGAGATGTGTTTAGGGAGGAGTGGTGAAGGAAATGGAAGAGGGTCTGTTGAAGATGCAAGAAGAAGAGTTGCAGAGTAAGGGGGTGGAGGAAGTTGAGGTTCAGCAAGCCTGGAATAAGGACAGTCCAGAGTTGGGTCGTGAGAGGGAAAAGAGAGTTTAAGTTTGGATTTTACATCCTCCAAGTTTTATGTATTTTTTAAAGTATCCTTAAGGAGGACAATTTGAGAATTTTTCTGTCTTTTAGAGATTTCCTGCTTATAGAGACCTCTTCATACCAATTATTTAAAAGATTCTGGTCATTGAATATTTAGAATATATTAACTTATTGATTTTTTAAAAGATTTATTTATTTATTTACTTTTTATCCATTTTAACACCCCCCCCCCTCGTTTTTGCTGTTTTTGTGTCCATTCGTTAGGTAATTCTCTGTGTCTGTTTTCTTCCCTCTCCTCTCATCCTTCTCCTCCTGTTTCCACCAAGATTTGATCCTGGGAACCTCCGATGTGGGAGAGAGGCATTCTGCCACCTGCACCACATCAGTTCCTGGTTTTTCGGTGCATCTCGTCTTGGCTCTCCCCTGCATCTCTCTCGTGTTACATGTTATGTCATCATCTTGCTGCGTGGTTCAGCAGGGCCTGGAGGCTCACCCGCTTGCAAGGCCTGATGGTGCACCCACGTGCCTTCTATATTTTTCTTTATTTTACCGGGAGGTCCCAGGGATCCAACTCAGGTCCCTCCATATAGGAAACAGATGCTCAACCATGTGAGCCACATCTGCCCCCTGAATTAAGGCACAGTACAATAATTACCTTATTCTAACTCCAAGTTCTCTAGATGTGGCCACTGAAGTTCTAAATTTTCACTGGTAAGATCCTGCCAGAGCTTCAAATGTTTAATGCTATTGGCACTTTAACTTTAAGCCCATAATCAAATGAAAAAAGCAAACAGACAACAAATAACCAGCCTCTATGATTCACATTTTTCAGTACTAGCTCGCCATCTTATCTGTGAAAACCCTCAGAGACAAATCAAATCAAGAAGCTATACCAAGAACAATAAAGGGAAAGAATAAAGGTTTAGGCAGAACTTCAAGACAAAAGGAGAAGAGCTCAGGTCAGGCACAGGATTGCTGAGTAATCCATTCCTCGGGATCCAAGGAGGGAAGATGGCAAGGAGTCTCTGGTCTGCTCTATCCTCGTTGTAGTGGCCCAGACTGAATAGTAGAGGTACCAGTCTTGACCCAGGGCATGGCACCAAAGACTAGGGAAGAAAATCAACCAGAGCACACATGCTTTTATTCAAGAATGCTGGGGCTGATAAGTCTATGAAGGAGCATTCTAATTTAGGAAAGAAGGATGAAATATTTTACTGGGCTTTCACAGGAGAGGGTCACTGAAGCTCATGTAGTTTCAGAAATAGTTGGTCACAGATGATTCTCCTAAAAAGAAGGTATGCCATTGTATGGGCAATTTGAGTTTTTATCAAGAGGGGTAGGAAGGAACAATTAGAGACAGGTTTGTACAAAAGACAGTGGGAGGAACAGCTGCTAAGGACAAGGTATGCGAGGACCACAGTGGAAAAGTTTCCATTCTTCAGAGTCTTCCACAATTATCTCATCTATAAAGTAAGGATATAAGTTCCTATGCTCCTCGTTATTGTGAGAATTAAATATGATGAACATATAAAGCATTTAGATAAGGGTCTGGTACATAGAATGCATGCAACAAATGTTAACGATTATTAGTGTATGTGACATCAATGAATAGCAATTTCTCCAGGCATATTTTTGTTATTTTAAAGCAGTGCTTCTCAAAATAGCCAGTCTGAGAATTATTTACCAGATTGCTACATGATGAGAAGTTTGCACCAAAATGTGTATTAATGTATTACTTCCTTCATTGAGAAAGTCTAGCTTAAAAAAAAAAAAAAAAAAATCAGCTGAACTAATCAGGGTGTAGAGTGATGTAGTTGTTTTTCATTCTGGTGGAAGCTTCTTATACCAGTCGACAGAATGTACTTTTAGTAAGAAAGGTTTAAAGGATGTGTTTCTCTTTGGTTTTGAGGGGAATTCTATAAAGGTATCAGCTCTGAATTTAGGATTCCAGACAATTTACACCATTTTCCTTCAGTATAGAATAGCCATTTTTTCTTAGAAATCTTAAAAATGTCCATTTCCTTCCTCTTAACCTTGAGGTGGAATGTCTGAAAGGCCAGATTTTAAGCTATTTCTCTACCAATAGGAAGCTTACTATCTACACTTTATATATGGCTTATTACTCAATATTTGTTCCAGGTTTCTTTTTGTTTGTTTGTTTTATTTTTGTTGTTGTTGTTTTAGTCCAGGTTTCTACAAGCACTCCTTTTTATACAGATAAATTCAGGCCAGAATATCATGTGAAGGGGAATGTGGGAGCAACAACATTAGTAAAATGCAGTGCCTGACATAGCTTAGCAAAATACCAGTGTGCTGATTGAATAGTGTTTTACCTTTTCTCATTTAATTGATTTTCTCCATTAGCAGTGTTCTATTTGGTTAAATACATTTTGTTTGGTTAAAGACATTATAGTCATAGACAATATAAATTCATCAATAGTTGGTTTTGAATCTACTCCTATATTCCAAAAAAAAATGTACTGAATCTATTTTTAAAAGTATTCCTAGACAATTTTTTATAATGTCACTTAATCTATGTCGCTAGACCTAATGTGCTCTGTTTTTAGAGAAGCCAAGAGGAAATAGGCAACATAAATTTACCTCTAAAGTGGCATGTGTGAATGTGAGTGTACTGATATGTTTATACATCTTTAATGCAAAAATTTTGAAATTGTAATGAGATTTTACAACTCTAGTATGAACATATTCTTTCCAGTATTTCTGTCAGTCAGTTGGGATCTGCAAGATGATTGTGATAAAACTTACTTCTGTGTCATAACAGATTTTTTAACTCATGCAATAATGGTTATTGTCCTAAATTGACAGGTGAAGTATGCTGTCCAGATGAACAGCACAATCGGGTTTCTGTTGGCATGGGCAACTCCTGCTGCGGCAGAATGCCGTACTCCACCTCAGGAAACCAGATTTGCTGTGCTGGGAGGCTTCATGATGGCCATGGCCAGCAGTGCTGTGGTGGACAGATTGTGAGCAAAGATTTAGAGTGCTGTGGTGGAGAAGAGGAGGGCATGATGTACATTCACCTTCCAGGTAAGGGGCCTTTGTCAACCGTTCAGTAGATGGAGGAACTGAGAAGCAGAGAGGGTGAGAAATTTGCCCTAGATATAAAACAAGTGTTTAAAGCTCAGTTTAAATATATGTATTGTAACAATTTGCTACAGATTGTATAACAAATAAAAATTTAATCTCACATTTTTGATGTGCATCTGATGCATTTCATAAAAACTTACAGATCAAAATTCTTTCCAGGGAGCAGATGTGGCTCAAGTGGTTGAGCACCTGTCTCCCACATGGGAGGTCCTGGGTTCAGTTCCTGGTATCTCCTGAAAAAAACAAAAAACAAAAAGCAACAAGCAAAACAAACAAAAAACCCAACTCAGGGAAGCCAATGTGGCTCAGTGGTTGAACACCAGCTTCCCACATATGAGGTACTGGGTTCAATCCCCGACCCCTGGTACCTCAAAAAAAAAAAAAAAAAAATCACATATGAATGCTTTGGTTCTTGATCAAGCAAATATTAATAACATACAAAATTATTATCATGATATTGTGTCATAATTCTTTTCTTCCCTTATTCTTCTGTAACTATGAAACTAATGCCAATATTAGTAGCAGTTATTATCATTGATATTATTGATCAATTACTATCAGGCACTGTGCCAAATGCTTTATATGTATTACTTCATTAATCTTTACAACAATCTTACAAGATAAATGCTATTATCCATTTGCTACAAATAAGGAAACTGAGGCACAGAGATTACAAACATGCCCAAGAAGACATTGCTGGTCAGAACCTTATACAATTTGAGATGCTCTTTTCAAGAAAAAAAATACAAAATTATGAAAACAAAACAAGATATAAACAGGAATATTTATTTGGTGTGGGAAAATAAATTGTAAAAATTGCAAATTAAAAAACTAGGAAATCCCATTGACATTTTTAAAAAAATAGCACATTTTTATTATAAAATGCTTGATATTCTCTTACTTTTATCCCTAACATTTATAACTTATAATCTTGATCTTCTCTTCATATGACAATGGCTTTGTACTGTCATTAATTATGGAAAGGAAAAAGAGATGATTCAGTCTTTCCTCTAACATGGCTAGTCAAATTTGTATTTTTTTATTTTTATTATGTAAAGTTTAGAAACATGGCCTTAAGCATCACCACTCATAATTGTAATACTATGTAAATTTTTAGTACTATTAACAAATTTGGGGAAATCTCTACCAATTGACTCTCTGAAAGATTTCAGGGCATTTCAAGTTTTTCTTGTCTTAAAGCGATTTGCATTGACTTGTCTTAAATATTCATTGAATTGATAACACCATTAAATATTTTTTTTCATGTATATCTTTTTGTATGCCTGAATTTGAGTTGTACATTAATATAGGTGTCAGTATTTCTGGTAAAATTAGGAAGAAGTATAAATTTTTCCAATGTATTTATGAGTCACTCCATAATTTGTATGATCAAACAATCAAATTGTTTATGCATTGCTTCAATTCTAAACATATCATTTTCTTTTAATAGTTTGCTGCTTTTGGTGTGATCTGCAATTTATTTTGTTATAATTCTCTTCTTGATACCAGAGTGGTTTCATTTGAGTTTGTCATTCCTTTTTATAGCTTTTATTTCATTTTATTTCTTTTTTCTATTTGATTTTTCTTTCTTGAAAACTTCCCTCTATATGAATCCAAATTAGGAGTCTAATTTTTCATATTCCTTATCTTCCAAATTGCAGTTAAAATGGCATATTCATGTTTTAACAACCTCTTAATAGAAGTGACTGAAATCATATAAATAAGGCTACTGAACCCAAATTAAATGGTTCCTAAGTCAACTTCCCCTTAGATTCCAAAAGTTCCCATGGTCACTCCAACTCCAGTCATTATGAAAGCATGCATGAGAAGAGGGCACGTTAAAGGAGTAAGAGACAGTGGTCTATAAAAATTTTACTTTTGCAAATTTTATAAAAGCATACTACCATGTGTGCCTTGGAAAGGGCTCATGCAAGTGAAGGGCCCTGAAGCTCAAGCTTCATTAGTTTCATGGTACATCCATCCCTGCAGCTTCTAAGTTTTGGAGCTCTAACCCCTATTTGAGTGCAATTTTAACCTCTTAATAACTTGACAGAGATGAAATATGGATTCTCTACTGTCATTCCATATTTTTTTCTCTTTTTAAAAACAATCAGTTATCTATAATACAAGTAATTGGTCATCATGTGATTATTGATGAACACCATGTTCTTGTGCGCTTTGAAACATTATTTTGTATGTAAAGCTCTGATGAAAACCATTAAGAAGAGCACTTCAATAACAAAACCAACCAAAAACAAACCAGGAAGTAATCCTCAGTGTGGCCAAATCTCATGCCCTAATCAATATATTAGATGTTCAGCATCAGGATGCCTTTAAATAAGTTTTAAAAATTATTCACAATTAAATTTCAATCTTCTCAGTGTAGTAAAGGCTCTTCTCTTTCTTTGAAGAAAAAAAAAATATTATTTCAAGTTTCTTATTTTATCTTTGGGCCAACCAACAAATGCAATTCTAAGAAACTGGTCAATTTATAAAGTTGAGCTCCCAACCCCCCTAGATCCACAGTGTCCCATCCTACTTGTTTGTTTGTTTCTTTGTTTGTTTGTTTGTTTGTTTGTTTGTTTTTAAAGCCAACCCAGTGGGGCATTTTTGGAGAAAGATTTTTATACACACACCATTAAACTGGCTGACATTCCCACACTATTTTGTTGGTCTCCATCAACTGTCTGGAGAACAGTGATAAGGAAGATGTTTTCTAACATGTAGGTTTCAATCGGGTCATTTTCACTGACCTCAGGAATTTAAGGATTTCCCAGTAGATGGCACAGGGCATATGGTACATGACAATATGGCAACAAAAAATGTTGCCAAGTAAAACAAACAAACAAACAACTCTGAAAATGAACGGATCTTCCTTTAAAAATGAGTGATGTATTAAATCACACCATAGACAAGAGTCTAGTATGGACACAACTGACGTTTTACAAATTTCCCCTAAATTTCTCCCTTGGCTTCTTGACTTAAGAGGTTAGCATTCTAACAATAACTTGAGTCCAGTCAAGTAATTCTCTTAGACACTGCTTATTTCCTAAAATATATACATAAGGACCATGAGACAAATAATAATAACAACAATAGCAAACCACATTCGCATGTTCATTATTTGCTGACTGATAATGAACAATCTTACAAGATAAGATCTATGTGCTTTATATTTATTAACATATTTAATTCTCACCATACCCAAATGAGGTATGTGCTATTATTATCTCCATTTTACAGATGAGGCTGCAGAGACATAGAGACATTAAAAGACGTCCCCAAATCACACTGAGAGTAATTACTTCAAGTAACACTAACTACTATTGTAAATGAACCTCAAGATTTACAAAGGCTCAACCACAACAGGGATTTATTTCTTTTCATATGATAGTACCCGGGTGGTGAACACATCTGCAGTTCAGCTCTCCTTCCCACAGTCATTCTTGCTGTCAGAGGCTCTGCCATTTTCAGCAAGTAGCTTCAAATGTCATATATGAGTCATGCCCATTACTTCAGCCAGAAGGGGAAAAGAGAATGGTGGCGCATGCATGAAGTTTTTTATTGGCCAAGTTTGGAAATGGAAAATATTTTTATTAGCATTCCATTGGTTTGAACTCTGCTATATGTCCACTCCTAAATACAGAGGAGGGGGGAGATTTTCTCAGCAGTCTCTGCAACAGTAGCCAAGAGGGGACTCTAACTCTCTCTGAGAGCCTACAGAATCTATGTTCTTAACCTTTATGAGGTTGTTTCTACATGGACAAGTGTTAGGTGCTTCCCAACCCAATACAAATCAATGTTTATCAAGTCTGATAACCAGGCCTAGTATAATAGAACAACAAGTTGCAAACATTTTCTGGATGAGCAGAAAGACAGAGAGATTATAAGCTCTGCCATTGGACTGTTCACTATATGCATACAAAAGGTAGAAGAAAAAGTGGTGCATATGTGCGTCGGGTTCTGAGACAGTGATTGTCAAATTATGGTCTAGGGACTATTGGGGAAGAGGTGTGCAAGATCAAAACTATTTCATAATAATAAAAAAAACTGTTATGTGTTTTTTTCACTCTCATTGTCTCATGAGTGTACCATGAAATTTTCCTGAGGATACATAACAAGTGATATTGCAACAGTTTGAATGCAGAACCAGATATGCAAATTTAGTTGCCTTCTATTAAATCAGACATTAAAGAGGTATGCAAAACAATTCTACTCATCTCACTAATTGTTTTTGGTTTGGAAAATGTATTTATTTATGTGAATATGTTATGATCTATTATTTTTATTTACAAATTAATTGATAAATAGATTGTAAATGTTCCCAGTTTTTAATTTAATGTAGTAATATCAATAGATAGAAGCCATATACAAAAAAGCTCTTTGGGGTTCTCAATAATTTGTAAGACTGTAAAGGAGTCCTGAAACCAAAATGTTTGACACCTGCTACTTTAACACATAATAATGAGGTGTATTAGAGAATCAAATATATGGTGATACATGGGGAAAATACAACTAGTGTAACTTACATGTTATAGTTAAAGAGTAACATTGTAATATTTTTGTAGCAAAAGCAAAGAAGGTTCTGCATCAGTGCTAACAGTAAGAAAACAGAATATGTGATGTTGTTTTTTGAGAGATGTGAACATGATCAAACATTTCTTTTCATTTTTTTTTTTTGTTATTGTTGTTGTTTTCATTAACAAGGAGACCTTGGTCATGTCGTTTGACCAATCTGTGCTCATTTCTTTATCTTTCAGAACACTGGAGAAACAGTTAAGTTTGTTTTGGGGATGGATAGGATAAATGTGCCTGGACAGAATTTTTTAAGGTGATGCTTCCATGGTTTGTTGAGTTGCCTTTTGTCTGTTATTTTATTTTTTGGAATTGAAATTAAGTTGTTGTTTTTTTTTTTTTAAATCCTAGCTGTTAGTTAACTGTTCTGTGTTCTGACTAACAAGTTGAGTACCTCCTCTACTTTTGGAAAAGATGGCTAAAATTGGGTCTGGTGAAGACAGAACAATGGGTGGGGAGAGGATGTAAGTGTTGTCTTCCCTATACCATAACAGGTCAGAAAGAGTTAAAAGATGGCAGTAAATGTCTCATTTTAGTGTCTTTGTTCACCTGTAGCTTTTTTTAAAAAATTAATTGCCATATTCTTTCATTTGACAAATATATGTTTGGTGGTGAAGATAATCAAGATATTATTCTAGGTGCTTGATGCATGTACAAATGGATAAGATTCCATTTTTATCCCACCAAGGACTTACAATCTACTGGAGGAGAAAAGTACCTATGAGATCACACATAGGCAGTAAGAGAGATGAAGACATTCAGAGTTCTTACTATTGAGAGAACACTCCAGTCAAGGTAATAAAGAAAGCCGAGAGAGGAATGTACCACTGTAGTTGAACCTTGAACAATGGGTAGGATTTTGAGAGGTCAGGATGGAAGGTGGGCATGTCAGATAAAAGGAATAGTTTGAGCGGCAGTGTGAAATTAGAAATCTGCAAAGCAGGTCCAAATAGCAGTGATCAGTTTGATTTATTGGAGGCATACACTACATTTAAGGTAATAGAGGGCTATAAGCCTGAGCAGGAAAGAAGGATTGGGACATTATTTAGTATTCAGGGAAGAGTCAAGATAAGAATCACAATTTAAAGAGATGAACCAGATTCTGGTGGCAGAATGAACGTGAAGGAGAAGGAAAGAGAAGTCAGTGAAAGCAGTTAGAATGCTGTTTCCGAAAAAACAACATGCAGGGAAGCGGCTGTGGCTCAATCAGTGGGGCTCCCGTTTACCATGTGGGAGGCCCCGGGTTCAGTTCCCGGGGCCTCCTAGTGGGGGCGGGCCTGCCCGCGCGGCGTGGTTGGCTGGCCCGGCGAGCACAGGCAGCAAGGGGGGGATAAATGGGTAAATAAATAAAATCTTAAAAAAAAAAAACAAAAAAAAACATGCACCTTGTCTAGGAAATGGAGTAGAATTAAACTGTGCACAGAATAATAGTTGTTAATCTTTTGGGGTTATGAATCCCTTTTCAAATCTGTTGAAAGTTGTGAACCCTCACCTCAAATATAAGTGTGTAGGACATATACAAAACTTTGCCTGCAATTTCAAACTTGAAGTCCATCCATGCACCCAAGTTTCAGACCCACTTATTTATTTAATTCAATATTGCATTCCATATTCAGCAAACATTTCTTAAGTAATTGTGACATTCCAATGAAACACAGTTAGTTCTAGAGTTCCTTATGATATTCTGTAATTACCCCAACTCTGTTAATTATGATAGACTGAAGGAATGATACTTTAAAAAAAAGAAAATCTTTTTATTTCTTGACCTTCCTATAGGTTTCCCTTGAAAATAGACAGATTTCACATCTTTTTCTCTCTCTGCTGCCTCTCCCTCCTGTCGCCCTAATGACTGTGACCTTAGTGACCTTCCAGAATATCCATATGGCCCTTTTTTTCCTCAATCTAGCAACACCATACCTGCTACATGAGGGTTTGAATCTCATAATATTGTTCCTAAACCTGGCCTCTCTGACTGCCTGGCATTGTGTGCCTGCCACGAGACCAGGCTGGCTCGTAAAACATCTCTTTATGTACTTTATTACTTAAACTCTTTTATTTGCCTGCAGGAGCCCTTTAACAAAATCACATTGAATTGACTTTCTCACACCAAATCAAATCTCCCTGGTCCCAGTTCAGTTGTCTTTGTCAATATGTATTTTATAAATGGAGTGAATTAACAGATGCTGTTGGAACAGAAGTGCTGGGGTAGCGTTTATGTTTTTAGTGCTCTCTCTGGGCAGATGAGTTGTGTAGGAGTGTTATACAGGTATCTCGGGATGAAAGTCATGCTCGTCATTTCAGTGGATATGTATTCTTAACCATTTTCTTTGAATATATTTTAAACCTCTTTGTTACTCATTTTTTTCTCAATGTTTTTTTATATTGTCTTATCATTTATGCCACTAGTCTTAGGTTCGACCTGATTATATCCCCTCATATTAAAAGATGAAAATTAAAGCCTTTCCATTATTCAAAGAAGGCAGAGTTTTTGATAGCCGTGCACAACTGATGAAATACATTGTCTTATTTCTATTATAAATTTTGTCCATGCAAACTCTAGTTTGAAGCTGTTTGGAGTAGAATACTGAGTTCCATGTCCTGGACTCTGCCTTCAGTAGAATGAATGACTACCACTTTTAAGATGCAGGAATTGGGGGATTTTGCAAAGAAGGAAGGATGGCTACATGAATGTATCCATGGTGTAAGAGTTGTATTAGAAGAATATTTCCTGGGAAGATTTCCAATTTACATAATAAAGTTTTGAAAAGTTAAAGCTTTGCTCTGCTATAAAACATATTGCAATGATGGTGGAAAGGGGCATTTATACCCTGCCCGTTTTTCTGTCTCAGTTTTGTGATGGTAGCCACAGAGACATCTACTGGTGAAGGAAAGCATGCATATGCTTTATATTATGCTCTCCCACTAATTTTATGTTTGTTTTAAAAAGGACTAATCCCAATGTGTGTGTGTATCCGTGTGTGTTTTGCCATTCTTATTAGCCTAAAATAAAATCCCTTAGTTTAAAATTTGGCCCCAATGGCCAATTCCAGATTTCCACAATGATTCGTCATATTACAGACTCTATTCTTTTTTGTTGTACTGTTTTTATCTTAAAGCATGATTACTACTTCTTGGTCTTTTTTTAGAAAAATCCAGTAACCATTTTTGCAGATTTTAACAATCTAGAAATTTCATCACACTGCAGTGTTTATAAAATCTTATAAAGTCTTTCCTTTTCAGCCCACAATGCAAAATAAGTACTGGTAACATTTGAAGTGCCATAAAATTGTGAGTAAAATATCATTTCCTTCAGTATTTTCTCAGTTGCATCCAATATAATGGAAGCTACCCAAGGAAAGACAATATCTTCTGCTTGATCTGAAAAATAAACATCTACTGTTCAATGTGTACTGTACCACTTTAATAACATCTGCATCTTGTTCAACAAGACTTTCCACCTTTGTACAAATTTAATGAAGAGCCTCTGGAAGAATGGATCAATCCATCAATAATACATGACCTATTTTGTTTTTCTTTGGGCATATATAAAATTGTGCATTCTATGCGTCAAAGTTCAAAATTCAAGTGCTACATGTGATAAATTAGGTAGGGGTCAAAAGTTATTGCAGTGCAGTTTTAGAAGATTGTCTGTCTCTGAATTTGCAGCTCATTCATGCTGAAGTGATGCACTATGGGAATTACTACCAAACTCTGCACTGCAACATCTGCTCTCCCTAAGTGAGTTAGTGCACGTCAGACATCTTTATGTCAGAATATTGCAGTGATGGATGCAGTCTTCAGAAAATGCTGCATAAAAATCTGGTGTGCCGTTCTGGCCATTAAGTGAAATTACTATTTAAATTAATGGCACTGTCACAGTTTATCTGTGCAAAGAATGAACGCTGATTAGGGTATTAAGTAATTAGCAATTTATCACACTGGAACAAGGTTGATAATAATTAAAGAAGTAATGGTTTACCAAAGAAACTAGAAAGGGAGTCAGTTCTTGTTATGTGAGTGAAATCTTGGATGAAATTTTTAATTCAGTTAAAGAAAGATGAAGCTTTTTGTGAAAGAAAGCATTCTTTTTTCCCTACTGTAAAAACAGTTCATTATCAGAATTTTAGTTGACCTGTCATAAGTCCCTCAGAGCAATCAGATGACTGATTAGGAGTTTGGATTTAGGTCAATGTCTGCATTTTTATTTTATATTTAAAGCATGTGGAAGCCATAAAGTAATTTGGGAGTGGATGGGGAGAATGTATTCTGCTCCCTAAAGGGCCAGTTTTCAGATTTTGATTGCTCTTTAAAATAGAAACATGAATTGTTTAAAGAAAACTGCTCGAGAAAAAATGACAATAGCAAAATCCAAGGTTGTATTTAAATATCTGATCAGGAGGCAGAAGGGAAATATCCAAACAAAATAAAACTTGAAGCTTGGGATTTTTAAAATATATTTATTTCTTTATTTATTTTATTATCTTGTTTCCCACCATAATCAAGACTCAGGCTGTTTGTATTTATTTGAGAGAACGTTCCTAGAAATGTTAAAACAATTAAAATTATTAATAAAACACCAAAGAATAAACAGTTTACTTTTCAGCCAATTCCTTTGCGATCGCATTTAGAAAAAAATGGCATGTCAATATTCAATTCCAGTCAGTGTATTTCATTAAAGATAAATAATTTTTAATATTGGGAGATAGTATTTATTAAAGTCAAAAAATCAGTGAGAGGGCTCTTTGGGGGTTGTGTGTGGCTGAACATTTTTCTTAAGGCGGGTACCAAGCCGGTACCTACATTCGATGTTGAAAAAAAAGTGCTTAAAACTCGGTCTGTTATTAGGAGTGTCTTTCATATCGTAGGTGTTTGTACAGCACCAGATTAAACAATTCAGGACCCCGGGGCACTTTGAATTTGAGGTTCTTTATGGTATCGACTGGGATTAATAATAAATAAACAAAATTCTAATTAAAATAAATCATTCATCAGTGTGCTGCTCTAGAACTGAATATAAATTCTAGTACGCTAACACCCTGACATGGGGTAGAGGCACCTTAATTTCGAGTTTCCTGTGACTCGAGAGTATTGTTTGTTTATTCACGCCTTTATGTCTAAATTTCTGCTGTATCTATTCTGCGGCAATATCTAATGATGTGAACTCAGGTGGGTAAACTGAATTTGGTGGGAGAAGAGAGTCTGTTTGGTATCTCGGGTACATGTGTCTTTTAATCAATGATCCTCTTTTGCCCCAACCTCTCACCCTTGTCTGGTGATAGGTCTAGAACCCAGTGAGGCTCAAAAAATAGCGTCCAGTTGACTCATCGGATCTTGGAACATGCTCAGCCAGTTCTGACAACCAAATCTACCTCATGAAGAAAAGAATGGCTACCATTGCTACGAGATTTACAAGAAACAAACATCTGTACCCTAGACAAAGCTTGGCAAAAACTTACAAGGCTTCTCAAGCCTCCGGTTCCAGGATGTTTTGAGCTTTCCACTTGCCTGGCCTCTTATCCCAGAGTGCTAGGCTTGCCTTTTTCTTTCTACTCTTGTGATTTTCTAGGGCTTTCTCTGAATCCCTGTAGTCTTACAAACCTTCTGCAACAAGATGTTATCATCACAAAAGGGGCAGGCAGTTTACATGACGGAAATCAGATCTTTTTTTTAATGGAGCATGGGAGAAGTTTGGCCCAGCTGAGTGATTTCTGAACCCTCCTTCTTATGTGTTCTTTTCCTAATTAGTGTCTAGTGCTCTTGGTAAGAAGGACCCTCACTGCACATTTAAATCACCTTTATAAGGAAATGCTTCCTTAGCTCTTGCACCATTTGAGCAACTGCCCGAGTCTGACACATTTATACCAAACTTTACAGCAGCTTCCGTTTTTGGCCCTTTTTTATTTCATATTCATATATAACATTTTATTGTTGCAGGGATGTTCTGTTGTGGGCAGGATTATGTGAATATGTCAGATACCATATGCTGCTCAGCTTCCAGTGGAGAGTCTAAAGCACATGTTAAAAAGAATGACCCAGTGCCAGTAAAATGCTGTGAGACTGAACTTATTCCAAAGAGCCAGAAATGCTGTAATGGAGTTGGATATAATCCTTTGAAATATGTTTGCTCTGACAAGATTTCAGCTGCAATGATGATGAAGGTAATTGATAGAAAACCTCTCAGAGGTGCTGATTTGACAATGGAAAGAGAAATACATTGTTCATAACTATTTTTCTAAAATAGGAATATAAAAACTCCTGTGTGCATTATTCATTTTTACATTACATCCATATTAATACCGAATGAGTTTGCGATGATTGATGTTATTGCAATGAATTCTAAAGGAATTAATAATGATTAGCTGGTCTCAGGAAGCCTTACCCTGCACTTCAGATTAGGGCAGGGACCGAAAAACTGCGTGCCGAAAGAGTCAGCACAAGTAGACCAGGGCTTCTGTGTGAATGGCATTTCGTGCCGATGGGATGCTGTGGATGGAGATTGAGGGAAATTCTGACTTCTTCCCTCTACCACCCCAACCATAATCCACCACTTTCCTTTGATAGGGACCTTAGATCCAGCAAAATCCACAAGGTTGTGTTTATGTCATATTCCTTGCAATACTGTAAGATGAACAAAGCCTCTGTCAACTGCAAAAGCAAATAGGTCTATGAGTGTCATCATTTCTGTTTATATGCTGTGATGCTTCACTTACAGCCATGTCATCTTTGTTAGCATTGAACTTGATCCAGGACCCCAGAAACATACCCTTTTAAGGAAAAGATGATTATGGACATGAAAATAAAAGCAAACCCTGCCATATTCTATAGTAATTTGTCATTAGAAGATGGCTAAAAATGGGTGTCAATCACAGACAGCAGGTGTGAGTTTGTTGAGGGAAGCAACTGCATAATCCCTGCATGGATATCATACACTTTTGGATGTGAATAGCTATGAAATTGCTAGGGCTCCAGTGAACACTTTGTAGTAATGAATTTTTAAAAAATACACAAGGTTTTAAAAAGAATAGGCATCCCATGAAGTGAATAATCATACAAAATAGCCACCAAAAATAATTTATTTTTTAAAAATTAGTCTATCTAGTACACAACTTTAATCAGCAAATTCAATGTCAATAGGTATTCTCCCAAAGTTAAGTTTATTCAAGTTCAGTGATTTCAGAAGTTTGGACTAAGGCAGTTTTCTTAATAAATTATATTGTTTGGTCTCAGGAAGCTGGTAATGTTGCAAGAACATGTCTTTTTGATGATTAGTCACAAAACACCTATGTAGAAAATTCTCAAAGGGGACACTAATATTTGAAAATCAAGAAAAAAAGTATGTTAGTTTCAGAAATTACACTGTTACTCACCACTATTTGTTTCATTATTGCCCACCTCTGTTCCCCAGAGAGTAGGCCACTTACCTCATTTGGGTCTCAGGAAGATATAGCATCCATGATCTAAGGAGGGTATTCAGGATATATCCTTGACATTTTGAATTGGGTTTATGAAGGCCAATTAATAGTCAAATGTAAAATTCATATTTCAATTATTTTGACTAGAAGACTATTTCTCCATGCTAAATCAAGTAGTATGTTACAGGCAAAGTTCAATCCATCAGTGCCATTGATACTCTGTTTCCTGAACATCTCTCTCCTGAATACGTCCATGTTCTGCTCCAAACTGGACTGTAGCATTGAAAGATTTTTGCACAGCTGTCCCACCCCACTGGGTCTTCCCTAAACTGTCAACTCGGGAATTTATTTCAACCCTTTCCTATATTTGTTCCCCTTTATTCTGGACCCCAAATTTCCTTCTTTATTGCCTTATTCTCTCTTTTTTGGAGGATTGTCTTCCTGAGTTGAGGTGCATGGGAAGTAAATTTTGTGAAAGGTTGTATGTCTGAAATTATCATTATTCTACTTTCCCAATAGATTTTGACAGCTTGGCTGGTATACATGTCACAGTTGAAAATCATTTCCACTCAAAACTTTGAGACATTACTCCATTTTGATTTTTTTTTAGCTTCCTTGATATTCTGATTCTTATTTCTATGTAGGTAACCGTATTGTTTTCTTTTTTCCTGTGAAAGCTTTTTAAGATGTTTGTTTTACCCTGCTCATCTGAAATTGCATAATAATGTAATTCTTTATATATATTTATTAGTAGTAGTAGCAATAATGCTGTGCTTTCTGTGAAATTTTTCAGTACGGAGCCTCATTACCTTCAGTTCTGGAGAATTTTATTTTATTATTTCTTTGATAATTTGCTTCCTCTTTTATGTCTGTTTTCATCTATTGTTTGGGTTTTGGACCTCCCTACATTGATCTTTTAATTTTGTTGTTGTTGATGTGTTGTTTCTTACCATTGATTAACTTTTTGTCTTTTTCAACTTATTGAGATATTGTCTTCACTTTATTTTCCAAACTTTCTATTGATTTATTGTTTATCTCAACTGTCCCACATATATATATGTAGATTTTTATTTTTACTTTTGAGGGCTCTTTATTGTTTGTTGATTGTTATTTATTCATGATATCCTATTCTTATTTCATGCATGCAAAATCTATTTTTACCATTCTGGAAATATTAATTATATATGGTTTTTTAAATTAGTTGTTTGTTTTATACTTTGAAATGTCTTATTTGTTGTTTATTTGGTACTAGTTTAGTTTTCTCTTTCTCCTTGTATTTTCTCTGCTTCCTCTGAGTTCCTTCTTCTATGTTTTAAATCTCTTGCCTTTCCATTGAGCTGTGATTGAAAGCTCTCTGTGGCTAAGTGAGCCTGTCCATCGGGGAAGCGCAGTAGTGTAATCCTGCAACAGGGTGGCTTTTTGTGAAGGAGTCACATTACCAACAACCTTAACAAGTGTCCTTAATTACGTATCTTAATATGCTGCCAGCATACAAGGAGTCTCTTAGGAAAGAAGGCTGGGATTCTCGATGTGAAATATGTAGACTTTGACTTAATTTTCCCATATTTACTCCATCACCTTCTTATACTTTGCAGTGGATTCTATTCATGTCACCAATTCCTCTCTGAGCTTATCTCATTTTGTCAAATGCAGCTACTAATAACACACACATATAACTAATGTTCTATCTTATAACCTATTCCCCTAGAGCTGTGAGCTCAGTATGCACTTGACCTGCCTTCATAGTTAGCCCAGGGCACAGTTTTGCCAAATATTTTGCCATAGCATACAGATATCCCCAACTCCCAACCTGCAGTAACTGTTTCTTTGCTACCTCCTGCCTAACCACTAAGCCCATGCCACATATTTAGGATTCTTTCCTTATTGTTAAGGTGGCATCCAACCTCAAAGTACTAACTTATGTCTTAGAAAGGGTACTAGACTAAGCTGAAGTAACAAATATACCCAAGTATGTGATGGCTCAACAGAATGAATTTTTTAAAAAATCACATTATAATCCCATGTGAGTTAGACAGCTCTCCCTCAAGCAGTGCCTAAGGAACCCAAGCTCCTTCCATCTTATGCTGCTTCACACACAGTCCTCAGACTACAGTGGAAAGGTAGAGAGAATGAGTGCACATTTATTGGCCATACCTGGGTGCAAGGACAGCTTTTCTGCACACTAATCACAGGACTCCTCTTATTGCAGGTTGTCATGAAAATCTAGTGTTCCCAGGGAGAAAAGGAGAAAAAATGGCCTTTACTGAGTTCATAGCATTGTCTCTGCCACATGCAACTACTCTCCAGCTTCCAAAAATGTTCATGTTCTCTTGTATGTAGTTACTTCCCTTTTTATTCCCTTTGTCTTTCTATATTTAAAACATTCCTTTCCTATCATTTGGTTGGACTTTAAGAGCAACTGGAGATAAATACAGGTGTTTAATTCACCATGTTTAAAGGGAAGCCTGACTGTATTTCTCTGAGGCAGCTTTATTTTGACCACCTTTGTGAGAATAATTTAACTTATTTTATGTAAAATAGTGACTGAGTGTAGATCAATTTTTAATAGCAAAAAGTATTTTAAATGCATTATGCTACCAACACAAAGGAAAGAAGAATTTGATCTCAGCTTTATAAGAATATTACCTTATTCCATCTCCTGTAATTTGCATGTTTAAGTATTTGGTTTCCTCAGATTAGTGCACATTGGTATTTATCAATAATTATAAAAAGATAAGACATTCATCAGAGAAAAGATAATATAAATAGTGATAATTATAATGATAACTCATGAAATATTTAGCTTGGATGAGGAATATACCTTATAGGTTTAACTTTCCCAACAACACAAGAACTGTCGATTCTCAGATATTACAATCTTTATTTTCTCTAAAGCTCCATTAGGAAAGTGTCAAAGTAACCTAATACAATAACAGCTACTGTTACTATTCATAATGTATCTACCAAGCTTAAGCCCTACAGGCATTATCTCATCTGATTCACACAACAAACTGTGTGGTCAATTTATTTCCATTTTCCCAATGAAGAAACTGAGGCTTTCAGAGAGCATAAGCAACCTGCTCAAGCCACAGAACTAAGAAATTGCCAAACTGGATTTTGAATACTAATCTGTATCATTTCAAAGTAACTGTTCCTTCTGGTATACAAATTGGAATTTTGAGATGTGCACTGATGAACTAACTGAATGAAAATTTCATCTCAGAGTTATAAAAACCTACCCCCACATGTTTCTAAATGAAATATTTAAATCACCTTCTCCCTCTCTCCCCACACCTTGACTCAGGAACCCAAAGACTGCAGGACTCTCTGCCCAACATCTATGAAAGCCACAGCGTATTGTGGCAGGTGTGACTTCAACTTTACCAGTCACATTTGTGCTGTGGTAAGACAGCCTCATAATCCCACAGAAAAGACATCAATTGAAGAAATATGCTCATCTGCTGAAGAGACTGTTCATTCAGGGAGTGAAAACACACACTCCTTTACAGGTAACAGAAAATGAACTGTATGCCTGAGAGTTAGTAGGGGCAGTGACAGCAACTGTAAAATGTAGACATTTTCCTCTTGGACATCATTGTTCTCTTGAACCGAATATCATTTTATTCGGTCATACTTTAGGTCCAGATAATTGCAAGATAATCAAAGGCATGAGCTGGATTTGTTTAAAGTTAGTAGTTTTAAATATTTTTAAAGTCTTGCTTTAAAAAAAAATGCATATTATTTTGAAGTAAATCTATGAAGAATAAAGAAGAGAGAAATAAAAAAAAAAAATTATGTGCCCTTTTCTGGCATATCCATTTAACTTACAGTGAACTCAATTTTCTTACTAAAAAGTTTGAAAGCAGGTTTCAGTCAATGCAATGGAAGGCAAAAAGGAGGATGGAACATGTCTGATCACTAGCAGCACCTAGCAGCATTGTTTCAAGGAGGAGGTGAGCCCAAGGACAGTGTTTCCCCAAGATGACCAATCATCCTGGGAGCAATAGCCTTAGCAGTTATTTAAAATTTTAATTTCTGAGCAACATCTTCACCCTAATGAATTAGTCTAAATTAGTGGCCCTCAGTCCTGGCTGAGCTCTGACTGAAAAATATTACAAAGTTTAGAATCATCTATAAAATACAGGTCTGCATATAAAAAAATATTTATTGTTATAGAGAGCCAAGATGGCAGAGTAGGGAGCAGCAGGCTGCACTCCTCCTCCAGAAGTAGCTAGAAGAAAGGCAGGCTTGCCAGGCATAGGGGAAGCCACGGGGTCACGGTGCAGTCAGAACCAGCAACCGGCAAGGGGAGTGGGGGGGATCAGTTCAACAGCTTTGGAATGAGAGGGAGGCCTGCTTTTTATTTTTGTTTTGTTTTTCTTTTTTTAAATCTCTCTCTCCTCATCAGGGCACCTGAGCATCAGCAGAGCCATGGGGTAATAGGTGGGTGTGGGAGGACTGCAAGGAGAAGCCTAGTTGGTACTGGTGGCCTGAAAGGGAGGCCTGGGTTTTTGTTTGGTTTGGTTTTTGTTTCTTTTTCTTTTCCTTTCTTTTCTCCTCTCTCTTTTTTTCTTCCTTTTCTTCTTTTTCCCTTTTCTCATTTTCCTTTTCCTCTTTATCTCTTTTCTCTTTTCTTTTCCTTTTTTTCCTCTTATTTTTTCTTTTCCTTGCTTTTTTCATTTTTCAGTTAAACAGGGGCAATTCTAAAGATTTAGAATAAGTGGAACCAAGTGTCAAAGAAGAGCCTTAACACAAATCGAAACAAAAATAAAACCCTAGGTGAGAGAGAGAGACTGACCAACAGAGTTTATCTTGATGGGTTTACATAAGGATAAACAGATACTTAGACAAGGTAATCTTGTCAAGCAAAAATTGACAAGCCATACCAAAAAAACAGTAAAATATGGCCCAGTCAAGAGAACAAACCAAAAAGCTGGAGGAGATGCAAAATTTGGAAAAACTAATCAAATATGTCCACACAAATCTCCTAAGTCAATTCAAGGAGATGAAGGAAGAGATACTGTATATTAAGGGAACACTGGGTGAGCATACAGAAGAAATTGTAAACATACATTAAAAACTAACCGATCTTATGGTAATGAAAGGCACAATAAAAAAATTGAAAATACACTAGAATCATACAACAGCAGATTTGAACAGAGAGGAAAGAAATAAAGAACTGGAATATAGGACATCTGAAATTGCATAGATAAAATAACATATAGAGAAAGAATGAAAAAAAAATTTGAGCAAGGACTAAGGGAATTGAATGGCAGCATGAAACACTTAAATATATGCATTATGGGTATCCCAGAGGGAGAAGAGAAGGGAGAAAGGGCAGAGAGGAAGTGTTTAAGGAAACAATGGTTGAAAATATCCCAACTCTTATGAGGGACATGAATGTACATGTCCAGGAAGTGCAGCATATGCCAAACAGAATAAATCATAACAGAACTACACCAAGACCGATACTAATCAGATTGCCAAATGCCAAAGATTAAGACAGACTCCTGAAAGCAGCAAGAGAAAAGAGATCCATCACATATAAGGGATGCTCGATAAAATTAAGATTTAACATCTGAAACCACGGAGGCAAGAAGGCAGTGGGATGAAATAGTTAAAGTGCTGAAAGAGAAAAACTTCCAGCCAAGAATTCTGTATCCAGCAAAATTGTCCTTCAAAAATGAGGGAGAGATTAAAATATTCACAGATAAACAAATATTGAGCGAATACACTAAAAAGAGTCCTGCTGTTCAAGAAATACCAAGTAAGGGGACTTCCAGGAAGATGGCATCAGAATAGATAGGCAGGGCTCAACTCTCACAAAAACAGTGGAGAAAGGGCAAATAGTTGTCCAAGGGACATGCTTTGGTGCTCTGAAGACCGGAAGAGTACTGTGTACCCCCCAAGAGGGCAAAGGACAGAGAGATGAAGAAGCCAAAACAAAGACCATGAGTTACCATTCACCACAGCTGGGAAGGGCACCCCATCCCCTCACTCAAGGCAATCAGCCTGGATAAACCTTGTGGCTCACTGTAGCCAACTGAGAGGGGGGAAACTGAGAAAAGGGAGGGTGCAGCAGAGGATAGAGAGTGGTTTCTCTTCAGTGAATTTGGCCAACAGAATATGATTTGAATCTTGGCTCTGGCCAGACCAGAATCACTGGCAAGTAGAGGTTGAGTCACCTCTCTGGAAAGATTTTCCAATTAACACAATCTGCTGGCTGGCCAGAAAACTGCAAGGAGAAAAATTGCTTTTAGGTGTCTCTCGCCCTAGTCCCCTTGATCTGGTTTTCACCTTATTGGTAAGTCCCTAGACCTATTTTGATAACTTAAGCTGGGCGATGTTAAAGACTTAGAATAAGGTGACCAAAAATCAAAGAAGAGCTGTGAACAAAACCACTAGGCAAGAGAGGGGAATTGACCATCAGAGTAAAGTCACTAACTTATTCATATGCCTAGAAATCAGCAAAAAATTACAATGCATACTAAGAAACAGGAATATTTGGCCCAGTGAAAGGAACAAACCAAAAATCCTGACAAGACACTGGATTTACAACAACTAATCAATGATAATGACACAAATCTCTTAAATTAATTTAAGACAGTAAAGGAAAATATGATTAAAGACATAAATGATGTTAAAAGAACACTGGGTGAACATAAAGGTCAATTTGAAAGCCTGCAAAGAAAAGTAACAGAGCTTATGGGAATGAAAGACACAATGGATAAGATTAAAAATAGAGCAGATGAATATAACAGCAGATTTGAAATGATGGAGGACAGAATTAGTGAAATTGAGGACAGAGCATCTGAACTTGAAAAAACAGGAGAACAGAAAAAGAAATGAATGTAAAAAATGGAACAGGTCTCAGGGAATTGAATGACAATATGAAATACACAAGCATGCACATTATTAATGTCCCAGAAGGGGATGAAAACAGAAAAGGGGCAGAAAGAATATTTAAGGAAATAATGACTGAAAACTTCCAAACTCTTATGAAAGACATAAATATGAATATCCAAGAAGGACAATGCATCCCCAAAAAGTATAAATCCAAATAGACCTAATCTAGAATGACACTCGGAATGATATTCAGAATGGCAAATACCAGAGATAAAGAGGGGATTCTGAAAACAGCAAGAGAAAAGTAATGCATCTCATACAAAGGAAACTCAATAAGACTAACTGCTGGTTTCTCATCAGAAACCACAGAAGTGAGAAGAAATTGGTGTGATCTATTTAACGTACTGGAAGAGAAAAACTGCCAGCCAAGAATTATTTATGCAGCAAAATTGTCCTTCAAAAATGAAGATGGGTTTAAAGTTTTCAAAAACAAAAACTGAGAAAGTATGTTACCAAAAGACCATGTTTACAAGAGATTAGAGAGTGTTACAGCCTGAAAGCCAAAAACAAGGGTGAGAGGCTTGGAGAAGAGTATAGAAATGAAGATTATTAGTAAGGGTAAATAGAAGGGTAAAATGACAGACAATAGTAAGATATGACAATGGAAAGCCAAAAGATAAAATGTATGAATAAGTAATGCCTTTAGAGTAATAACACTGAACATTAATGGAATGAATTTCCCAATCAAAAGACATAAACGGACAGAATGGAATAAAAAAATAATGAGCCATCTAAATGCTGTCTATGAGAGTCTCACCTCAGATGTAAGGACACAACCAGGCTGAAAGTGAAAGATTGGATAAAGGTATTCCACACAAATAGTTTCTTCTTTTTTTTTTTCTATACAAATAGTAATCAAAAAAGATCTGGAGTAGTTATACTAATATGGGACAAAATAGATTTAAATGCAAAACAGTTATAAAAGATGAAGAAGGAAACTATGTATTAATAAAAGGGACAAT
This sequence comes from Tolypeutes matacus, assembly GCA_026826555.1. NCBI lineage: Eukaryota > Metazoa > Chordata > Mammalia > Cingulata > Chlamyphoridae > Tolypeutes > Tolypeutes matacus. Next base: position 5,026,451 of record JAKSZT010054262.1, read on the forward strand.
TCACCAAGAAGAAATAACTATAATAAATATTTCTGCACCTAACCTGGGTGCCCCAATATACATGTGGCACACAGTGGTAAAACTGAAAGGAGAAACAGATGTCTCTACAACAACAGTTGGAGACTTCAATATAACACTCTCAACATTTGATAGAACATCTGGACGGAAGTTCAATAAGGAAACAGAGAACTTGAATAATAAAATAAGTGAACTAGTCCAAACAGATATTTATAGAGCAGTACAGCCCAAAACAGCAGGATATATATACTTTTCAAGTGCTCATGAATCCTTCTCCAGGATAGACCATAAATTGGATCACAAGACAGAATTCAATAAATTTTAAAAGATTGAAATTATACAATACACTTTCTCTGATCATAATGGAATGAAGATTGAAAATGGGAAAATTCACAAATATATGGGGATTAAACAACACACTCTTAAATAATCAGTTGGTCAAAACAAAAATTGCAAAAGAATTCAGTAAATATCTTGAGATGAATGAAAACAAGAACACAACATATCGAAACCTATGGGATACAACAAAGGGAAAGCTGAGAGGGAAATTTATAGCCCTCAATGCTTATATTAAAATAGCTTAAATTGAAGACCTAACAGCATACCTGGAGGAACTAGAAAAAGAATAGCAAACAAATCCAAAACCAAGCCAAAGGACAGAAATAATAAAGATCAGAGCAGAAATAACTGGAATTGAGAACAAAAAAAACAATAGAGAGAATCAGTAAAATTAAAAGTTGTTTCTTCAAGAAGATCAACAAAATCGACACATAGCTAGACTGACAAAGAAAAAAAGAGAGAAGATACAAATAAATAAAATCATAAATGAGAGAAGGGACATTATCAATGACCCTGCAAAAATAAGAGAGATCATAAGAGGAAACTATGAACAACTGTACACCAACAAACTAGACAACCTAGAAAAAAATGGATAAATTCCTAGAAACACTTGAAAAACCTACACTACCCTAGATGAAATAGAAAACCTCAACAAACCAATCTCAGGTAAAGAGATCAAAACAGTCATTAAAAACCTCCCAAAGATGAAAAGCCCAGGACCAGATGACTTCCCAGGTGAATTCTACGAATCATTCAAAGGCAACCTAATACCAATCTTGCTCAAGGTTCTTCCAAAAAATCAAAGCTACAATGAGATATCATATCACTCTATTAAGAAGACAGAAAACTACAAATGTTGGAGAGGATGGTTAGAGAAAGGAATGCTTATTCGCTGTTGGTGGGAATGTAGAATAACACAGCCACTGTGGAAGACTGTATGGCAGTGCCTAAGGAGGTTGAATATAGATTTGACATGTAACCCAGCAATACCACAACTAGATATATACTGAGAGCAGTGACATGAACAGAAATCTGCACATTGATGTTCGTAGTGACATTATTCACAATTGTCAAAAGATGGAAACAACCCAGGTATCCATCAACTGATAAATGGATAAACAAATTGTGGTGTGTACATACAATAGAATATTATGCAGCTGTAAAAAGAAATGAAGTCATGAAGCATATGATAACATGGCTGAATCTGGAGGACATTATTTTGAGTGGAGCAAGCCAGACACAAAAGGACAAATATTATGTGACTGTGCTATTATGAAATAAATACATTACGTAAACACATGTAGTTAATAACTAAACTATAGGTCACCAGAAAATAAAATGAGGTTAGAGAATGGAAAGCTGAAGGTTAATCTGTGCAGAACTGGTAAAAAAATGTTGTTCATAAGTCTTTGGAAATGAAAAGTTATGGTGAAATCACATCATAGAGTTTGTAACTAGCAGTGCTAATATATAAGTATAACAATGATTGAAAGGGAAAGTCTAAAGTCATGTATATTACTGTAAGGAAAGCTAAAAACTGTAACATGGGACTGTATAACACAGTAAAACCTCATTTGAAATATGAATATGGGTAATATTGCATATATAAGACTGCTTTCTTTGAAAGTGAACAAATGTATGTTAATATTACAAGATGTTAATATTAGGCAAAAATAAAATCAAAGCAAAATATAGACAGTAGTATATAGTAATATATTAAAAATCTTCCATTAAAGGTAAAAAAAAGGGCAGGGGATATACTAAGTGAAAGAAACTAGACAATAGGTACTACATATTATTTGATTCCATCTATACAAAATATAAATACAAATAAATTAGAAAAATGGAAACCAAATAGCAGTTCTGTATAGCAGGGGAAGCATAGAGAAATTGAGAGGTGATTATTAAGGAGTCAAACCTTTTTGTGTTTGTCCATTTTTTGTTTTTTTAATTATTATTGGAATAATGAGAATGCTCTAATAATAATTGAAGTGAGAATGCACAACTATGTAATTATACCAAATGCCATTGATTTGGATAGATTTATGCTTTGTTAATATGCATCAATAAAATTGATCAAAACAAATAATACTCCAAAAGATAGGAATAGAATGAAGCTTTCTCAATATGATAAAGTGCATATATGAAAAACCCACAGAAAGCATTGTACTCAACAGTGAAAGACTGAAAGCTTTCCTGCTGAGATCAAAATAAGATGAAGATGCCCACTGTTACCACTGTTACTCAATATTGTGCTAGAAGTTCTAACTAGAGCAATTAGGCAAGATAAAGAAATAAAAGACACCCAAATAGGAAAGGAAGAAGTAAAACTGTCGCTCTCCACTGATATGATCTTATATCTAGAAAATCTGAAAAATCCACAACAAATCTAAAGGCAAAAATCAGTAGCATTTCTATACACTACTGAGAAGCAATCTGAGGAGGAAGCCGGAAAAAATTCCATTTATAATAGCAACTAAAAAAATCAGATATTTAAGAACAAACTTAAACAAGGACATAAAGACCTATCTTCAAAAAACTGCAAAACATTGCTAAAAGAAACCAAAGATGACATAAATAAATAGAAGGGCATTCCATGTTCATGGATTGGAAGACTAAATATAGGTAAGATGTCAATTCTACTGAAACTGATTTATAGATTCAATGTAATCCCAATAAAAATCACTTTGCCCTTTTTTACAGAAATGGGGAAATTAATTATCAAATTTATTTGGAAGAGTAAGAGGCCCCAAATACCCAAAAACATCATAAAAAAAGAATGAAGTTGGAGGACTCTCACTTCCTGACTTTAAAGCATATTTCTTGGTTACAGTAGTAAAAGCAGCATGGTACTGGCATAAAGATAAACATATTGACCAATGGAACTGAATCAAGAACTCAGAAATAGACCCTCATATCTATGGTCAAGTGATTTTTCACAAGGTAGTCAAGCCCACCCAGCTGTACCAGAACAAATGGTACTGGGAGAACTGGATAGCCATATCCAAAAGAAAAAAAGAGGACTCCTATCTCACACCTTACACAAAACTTAACTCAAAATGGATGAAAGATCTAAATATAAAAGTAAAAACCGTAAAACTTCTAGATGAAAATGTAAGGAAACATCTTCAAGATCTTGTGGTAGACAGTAGTTTCTTAAACTATACATCCAAAGCACAAGCAATGAAAGGAAAAATAGATAAATGGGACCTCCTCAAAATCAAACATTTTTGTTTACTCAAAAGAATTTGTCAAGAAAGTAAAAAGGTACCCCATTCAATGGGAGAAAATATTTGGAAACCACATATCTGACAAGGGTTTGATAGTCATGTCATATAAAGAGATCATACAACTTAATGGTGCTTCAAAAGAGTTTTTCAAGAAAGTGAAGGCAGCCTACTCAATAGGAGAAAACATTTGGAAACCACATATCTGATAAGGGTATAATATCCAGCATATATAAAGAAAACCTACAACTCAATAATAAAAAGACAAACAACCCAATTTAAAAGTGGGCAAAAGATTTGAACAGACAGAGGAAGTACAAATGGCTAAAAAGCACACAAAAAGATACTTACCATCACTAGCTTTGGGGAAATGCAAATCAAAACTACAATGAGATATCATTTCACACCTACTAGACTGGCTACTATTTAAAAAAAAAAAAAAACACACACAAAAGTACAAATGTTGGAGAAGATATGGAAAAATAGGAACACTCATTCACTGCTGGTGGGAATGTAGAATGGTACAGCCACTGTGGAGGACTGTTTGGTGGTTCCTCAGGAAGCTAAGTATAGAATTGCCATATGATCCGGCTATCCTGCTCTTAGGTATATACCTAGAAGAATTGAAATCAAGGACACAAACAGATATATGCACACCAATGTTCATAGCAGAATTATTCACATTTGCAAAAAGATAGAAGCAACCCAAGTGTCCATCAACAGATGAATGGATAAACAAAATGTGGTATATACATATGATGGAATATTATTTAGTGGTAAGAAGGAATGAAGTACTGACACATGCAACAAAATGGATGAACCTTGAGGACCTTATGTTGAGTGAAAAAAGCCAGACACAAAAAAGCAAATATTGCATGATCTAACTGATATGAACTAAGTATAGTGAACAGACCCATGGAAGTAGAGCTTGGAGGATAGGTTATCAGGAGATATAATGGGAGTAGATAATAGTGAGCCAATGCTTAATTTGTGCAAAATTTATTATTAGGTTGATTGTAATGGGTTGGAAATGGATGGAGGTAATAATGGCACAGCAATGTGAGTGCAATTAACATTGTTGAAGTTTGTGTGTGTGTGTATGTGTGTGTGTGTATGTGTGAATGTGGTTGAAAGGGATAGTTTTGGGTCATACTTGTTGCCTAGAAGGAAAGCTAGAAAATGGAGAACTTATTAACATAGTGGACTCTGAGATGGCCAAGAATTGTGGCTAATAATACAAATATAAGAATTTTCTTTCAGGATCTATAACAAAGTTATATCACTAGTACAGGGTGTTGATAGTGGGGTGGTATATGGGGGAAAATGCAACTAAAGCATACTTCTATGGGATATAAATGTATTCTTATTGCCATGCATATGTTTTCTGGATAGATAGAGGCCTACACTGTAGCTAACAAAATATTAAACTTCCATCCTGGGGAAGTCCTACTATTTTATCAAATAGGATGGAAAAATCTTTGGAATGTATAAATCTTGCCTAATAAAAGAAAACAGACCAATATGCCAAGCCCTCAATCTAATGCTTGCACTTTTGAGCCTTATTCCTCTAATAATGAAACTAAGCCTAAGTGTTACCTCTTGAATATCTCGTTACTCAAATGTGTCCTCTTTCTAAGCCAATAAACCTTCCCCCCAAAATAGGACATGACTCCTGAGGATGAGCCTCCCTGGTACTGAGGGATTATTACCAAGCATTAATCAGCAATACATCTGAAAAAAAGACCTTGACCAAAAGGGAGAACTATTAAATAGAGTTTTCATAGCTAAGAGATTTCAAAGTAAGTTGGAAGGTCATTCCAAAGGTTATGTTTATACTGGTCTCATCATTCTGCCTTACTCAGCCAATGGTGGGTGATAATGGAATGCAAAGAGTAAAAAGGTAAGACAAGATAGCTGGATGAGAAGGGGAAGAATAAAGAGGCAAGGAAGGTATGGAGATAAAGTTTGTTGAGCATCATTTAGTTCCAGGTGCTGTGCTTGGTGCTTTAAAACCTTATCTCAATTTACCCTTAAAGCAATTTATATGTCTGATCATTTAACAGATGAGGAAACTGAGTCAGATCTATCAAAGTAACTTGCAGTGGTAGGGGAGACATTTTCAAATCAAGCAATCTTCTAGGGGGCTGAGTGTAGAATATATCATGTGGTATAGGAGCTCCTTTCAGAGTGCTCCAAACCCTTCAAGCTGTCCTTCCTCCTGAAATGTCTTTCTTCATCATCCTACTCAAGACCCAGGTCAAGATTCAAGTCCTTAGTGCAGGCTTCCTAAGTCCATACCCCTCTCTCCCTTTCACCACTTCTACTATGTGACAGATGCATTTGGACACTGCCCCATCTCCTACTGGGTTAAAATAGCCTTATGAATATGAAATTCTTGTTTACCTTTACCTCCTTATTTGGATTTAGCACCTTATAAGCAAATAAAAATATTTATTGTAATGAATTAGGAGAGGTCTCAAGACAGAGGGCAATTTGTCCAACCCTCCAATCTCCTCCTACTGCCAGTCAGAGATTTAAGTCATTGACACTCATATAAAATTATCTATTTCCATTTAAGTGAGTTCCTTACTTTTATCTGCCCCCTTGTACGCAAGGTCTAGATTTTGAAGGGATTTTAAGAAAAGAATGACTATTTCTACTTACTGACACAGGTGCTTTTGAAATTCATATTTCATATTGCTTTGCCTGCCAGAAAATACTATAAAAATTGAATATGAAAGGTAGCAAGCCTTACTTTTTAATGAAGAAAAGTAAGCACTCAAATGATGCTAAGATAAATTCCATTGAGACCAATTTAGACTGAAAAGTCAGCCTTTTCTAGACTTGAGCAGGAACTGAAAGCTGACAATATCAGTGCTGACCAAACTTTATTCATTCAGGCAATCATTTATTTATCAAAATATATTTGCTAAATCCCTACTAATAGCCAGGCACTATACTTGGACCTGTACCCATAAAGAAAAACAATAGTCTTTCCCCCCAGGAATTTGAAGCTTATTTGAAGAGTCAAAGAATTAAGGACACCACCATGTGATAAATGGTCTGCATCTAAGTACTATGATCGAAGTAAGGTTAAGATGCTTTTAAATAGTATTGCAGGATACCTATCCCAGACTAGTGAGGTTAGGGCAGACTTTCAGAAGACCATGAAGCCTAAGCTGAGAAATGAAGGACAATAGGAGCCTATCAGGTTTGGGGAAGGTAGAACAAATAGAGGGAGCTACATGTGCAAAACTCAGGAAGCAAGATAAAGCCCATCAGGTTTTAAAACAAGTACCACAATATTCACGAAGCACAGCACAGGAGAGAGAACGTGAGGAGAATTGAGATGAAAGAGTAGGGGTCATAATGAGTTTGGACTTTATGCATCAATGAGTGGCTATTAAAACTTTCTAAACAATAAAATGGCACAATCATCTGTGCATTTTTGAGGGATTACTCTTTCAGCTATTGAGGAAATGAAGTAAGGCAAATATGTATGAGAATGTAAGCAACTGATAAGTAAATAAAAAAATCTATATCATTCCCCCCCAGTGACATACGTTATTGGAAAAATAGCCCCATGTAACATGTAGAATGATTTCAAGCCAAGCAGTTAAAAAAATAAAATAAAGAAGAAGTGGAAATTCTGAGAAAAAATAAAAGAGCTCTGAGAATTGAGAAAGATTATTGAGGAAAGGCAAAATTTCAACAAATGATTCCTTATGTATAAAAGAATGTATTTTTAAAGACTGAAAGCATCTTTGAAAGACCAGGCCTCACTGGAAAACCAAGAAACAAGAAGAAGAGATGAAAGAGTGAAAAAGGAAAGAATGAAAAGCAGTGGAGAGAGGAGCGGATGTAGCTCATTGGTTGAGCGCCTGCTTCCTATAGGGTACGAGGTCCTGGTTTCAATCCCAGGTAACTCTTAAAAGCAAAACAAAACAAAACAAAACAAAAAAACAAGGGAGTGGCGAAAAGATTAAAGAGTGTAGCATAGGGAGCAGCAGCAACCAAAATTAGAAATGGCAATTTTGGCTGAAGGGTAGAGGATGCCAGTTATTAGTTAGGAACAGATAATCTGTTATAGCAAAGAGACCAAAAACTAAGGTAGGTAAATAGTCCAGGCTGGCTGGTCAGCTCAGCCCCACAAGGTCACTGAAGAATCCAGATTCCTTCCACTGTGTTCCTCACCATGCATCTGCGTGGGGCAACCTGCGTGACCACAACATCCTAGTTCCTGCTCATTGCAAGGGCATAGGAATGAAAAGGAAGGCAAGGGATATCTTCTTTAAAAGGTGATGTAAAAGTTGCTCATGTAATTTCCAGACCCACACCATTGTTGAGTGCTGAGTCATGTGACTACATCAAGCTGCAAAGAAAGCTGTGAAATGTAGTATCCAACCAGGGCATCTCTGTTCAGGAAGGAATGGAGATCAGGGGACCCACCAGTGATCTTCTGACAACAAGGGGCAGAAACTCTCTTGCCAGGGAAAATGAAGAGAGAAGACAACTTACATTTGTGTAACGATTTATGTTTTATGAAGTTATGCCACATAAATTATTTCATTTCATTTTCCTACTAACTATATAAAATCGGCAAGGCAGGGTTTATTGTGAGAAGCATGTAATGAGATTGTGGCTTAAATAACCCAAATGGCGGGACTGAGAATTAACCCCGTGTCCGATGGAGATAGAGCAAGTGGCTAGGTGGACAAGAAAGAGAAACTGTCTCACACAATAAATAAATGGGTAAATAGACAGTAACCCAAAATACACAAAAAGTTAATAAGTGGAAAATACATGCAAATAATTAAACTTTCAAAAAAATGTTTTTTTTTTTGTTAGTTTGTAGCACTTTATACTTTTGAAGTTATTAAAATTCCACTAAGACTTTTGGGACACTCTTAAATCACAAGGGTCATTACCTTGTATGATTTTGCCAGTCCAAAAAAGCTCAGCAGGTTCGTTTTGTTGCTTGGTTTGGTTGATTTTAGTCTTGTTTTCAGTTCCACATTTGGTGAGAGAGGGAAGGAAGCATGTGGTGGAGTGAGCATTTATATTCATTAACATGGTACCACAAGAAGCTATATTGTCAAATCCTATGCCTCATAAAAACTATAATATAATGCATATAATAATAATTTAATAAAACAATACTAATAAAGTAATATTGGCAATATAAACGAATAGCTGTTAAATTTAATAATTAAAAAATAATTATAAAAGAATGTTGGCAATTCTGCATTGTACAGAAATAATAGGTATATAAACTTGTGAATCATTAACATCTAATTATTCTTTAGTCTAGTGTTTGTATTTTCCAATGCTTTCTTTAATGTATCTATATTTCTCTGTTCAGAAAAATGAATTCGATTTTAAGCAATTCCATATCTCAGTATCTAATAAACACTTAAAATGGTTTTTATAATGTTGAAATGAAAGATTTTAGAGTTTGATTTATACACGATGGGATTAGAGCATTATTTATTTTTTTAGTATATGTGTGCTGCTGAAGCGAGCACGAGCACTATTTATTATTTTAAATGTGTAAAGGTTTTAGTATTCATTCTTTCTCTGATGGTGAAAAAATACACCAAGTGTAAGATATGGCCTATAGTTAGTAGTAATATTTTGACATTGTTCTTTCATAGTTTGTAACAAATGTTTCACAACAATGCAAGGCGTTGGTGGTGGGGTGATATATGGGAGCCCTTTATGATGATATGCATGTTTGTATTGTAAGTCCACAACTTTTACTATACACTTATTGTTTATATATGTCCATGTATGGATGATATACTTCAATAAAATTAAGAAAAAACTCTACCAAAAAAAAAAATTCACTGTCTGATTGTTCTCTTTTCAGACGTGAACGTGGAGCCCTACATGAATTATGAGTATAGGATTTCCGCATGGAATAGCTATGGGCGGGGATTCAGCAAAGCTATTAGAGCCAGCACAAAGGAAGATGTGCCTCAAGGAGTGAGTCCCCCAAAGTGGATGAAAATACATAATCAGGAAGATGTAATATTCTTAACCTGGAAGAAACCTATGCAACCAAATGGTATCAAGCTACTTTTAAAAGAGAGACAATATAGTTCTGTAAAGCCATAAGGAAAATGAAATAAGTGTAATCTACATTTAATTGGCATGCTTCTAAGCACTAAAACTATTTGCCGGTAAAGGGAACTTCAGTTGTATGCCAATTAATTGTTCTTTTGTAAATAGCCCTCATCAACTTTTAGCAAAAGAAAAAGAAATTTCCCTGAATCCCAGTATATATCTGAGCTGCTTTCAATCAAGCAAAGCATGTTCAAGGGAGGCAAAATAGTTTTACTATTGAAAGTAAATTTGTTTGATCATGAGGGGAAGTAAATATAAAGGACACTTTGATTACCTATATCATTAATTCATCTCCAAAACCGTGAGTATAATTAAGAATTTCTTGAGCATAGCAGTACAAGCATAAATAAAGATTAGATAACGCTACAGTACACCGTTTCTTCAGAACATTAAGACATATAAGTTGTTTGCAAATAGTTGAAATGATATGACACTCAAAAATAGGCACTTTTCTGGCTCTTTTAGGTCCTATTATATATTACATACTTCTCCGAAATGGAATTGAATGCTTTCAGGGAACAACATTGAGCTTCTCTGATACAAAAGGAATTCAGCCATTTCAAGAATATTCATATCAGCTGAAAGCTTGCACAGTTGCTGGGTGTGCTGCCAGCAGCAAGGTAAGGGGAGTTTGCCTAAACCTTAGAAAGAAGGATCCAGTGTGAAGACTATATAGATATACAGCCTGCCAGGGAGGGAATTTTCCAATGATAGAAAACAATGATAAGTAGGGTGCTCATGTGTCATCTCAACTAGGTGCTAATACTTATGCCTGAAAGCATAAGGCCCAACTAGAAGAGATATTTATCTAAACATGAGTCTTTTATTAATAAACCAGCAAATACGAACTTTAACTAATATATTACTCTTTCAAAATTCTCCCCCACCAACTGTTTTCTGGCAATCTTACAAATCCATAAAATTTCCCAAACAATTCCTCAGTTGAATATGGGTTTTTGTTTAAATATCACTCCAACAAAAAACTTCCTGTCCTTGAAAGATGGAAAAGAAGGACCAAAAATTAAAGACCTGGAATGACACGTAAAATAGTTCAGAGGCTACTGCCAAAGCCTAGTTAAGAAGTGACAAAGATCTGAACCCAGGAATCAGGGGTCAGAATGGAGAACATCAGAGAGATACAACAGATAATGGAGGACAGAATACATAAGACTTGGTAGGCAACTGTAGGTGAAGGAATAAAATGAAATAGCCATGAATATTTCAAAATCCTGGCTTGAGCAATTTATGGATAATGGTGCCATTCTGGAAGCAAGTGAAAAAAAAAAAAAAACAGAAGGGGAAAAGTTAAAAATAAAATAGATTAAAAATTTTTACATTTTTAAAAAAAGAGGAAGAGCAGGTAGCAGAATGAAGGAAGCAGATATTATTTGGCACTCAGGTGAAAATTTCCAGTTTGAAGCTGACTAGAAAATGACCAGAGTTTGTGTAGCAGTTTGATATTATTTAAGAATTCCAAAAAGAAATATAGATTATGTTTGTAAACTGGTTGGTTCCTCTGGCATGATAACCCTTTGTATGAGATTCACCTGAGACGTCTGATTAAATTATGTTAAGATTAGGGCTCTGATCCAACCACGTGTCATTAAAGTGCGACTCAGTGTCAAGTCCCAGGCCCCTTAGGGGTAAAACAGACACTCACATGGAAGTAAATACACGGAGAAGGAGAACACAGAAGTAGATATGCAGGAAAAGAGAGTGCTCCATTGACAGACCCCGGGAAGAAAGATGAGCCTCATAGTCTACAGCTGACCTCTTGGAGAAACTAGAGCAGCTGAGCCCTGAAAGAAACGAGCCCCAGGGAGAGAGATGGGCTTTAGGCCGGCCTACAGTAGGCTGAGATAAGAAAAAGCTTGGACCACGGAGCCTTAAGAGGAAGGAGGAAGGCTGAACCCTCGCAGAGATTGCTCACCATCTTGCATCAACATGTGGCAACAGACTTTGGATTAGAAAGAAAGTACCTCTAGTAACTCTAAGCTTCTACCCCAGATAAATGCCCTTTATAAAAGCCAACAGAGTTCTAGTACTTTGCATTAGCACCCCTTTGGCTGACTAATACAATTTGTTAGAAAGATCTGTGTGGGAAATTAAAGCAATGGGTTTGAACATGTTCATCCAAGGAGAATATACATAGAAAGAGTGACAAAACCAGAAAGCCGTGGATAATCAGAATTGGGAAATGCTACCAGAGGAGACCACAGAGGCAACTGGGAAGAAACAATTGGGGAGGAAAACAAAGACCCATTTCACAGAGTCAGTCTAGTCAGAAGGAAGCTCAAGAAGACATGAATGCACACGCAATAAATCTGATTTCTTTCATGTGGCTACAACATTACAAGAACAGCATCTTCACACAAGGACCATCCTAATATGGCATTTTGGTCTGTTTAACAAAAGCATATGTGTGCAGCTTTTTGTTCAACAAACCCCCAGAAACATCTCTGAATGTGCCACCATTTAGACAGATGGCAGCTGATTGACCCAATCATAAGTTATGCCCTAAATGGTCAGAAAACCATTCCGTGCTTTCTGCATAGATATAGCTCATAGATATAGCAACCAGAGACAAAACAATTGGTTAAGAAGTGAAATCAAAGGTAATTCTGTGAAAAAAAAACAATCCAGCCAATTTTCATCCAAACTATATTCTGAAAATATTGAGTAAGTGACTGGTTGGTTTATCCTTGTTTCTTATCACTTGGGTTTTTTTTCTAGAATGTAGGTGCAGTCACTCCGAACTCATCCTGGGTATCACAGAAGAGTCTGCCCATTTATATTGCTCAAAGCATATTATATGCAAGCAAGTTCAGATGTGGGTTTTTGCTCCATACTTACCGGTGCTTAAAATGTAGAAATCAGGCTGTTAAAATGCAAAGACACTGATGGACCATATGGAAAAGAGTTATCAAGAGTTTTCTAGTAAGGACAGTCTGCCAGCCAGATTTTACTTGTTTAAACTGAGGGCTTTACTCTGCCGTCAAAATTGTTGTTGAACCTGTTTGTGATAAATGGTAGTCTGAGACTTATGTAATGTATTCAAGGTCAGATTTCATTGTTTAAATAGGATGGGAGGGAAAGAATGAAAAAAGGGGAACTGCTTCTCCAAGCCCTGCTAATGATATGCCAGCCCAGGCAATAACATTTTAAAACAAAAGTGACATTCTCATTGATCAGGATACCCAGTGTACTATTACCGTAAATTGCTGTTTAATTCCTATGTCTTCAGGTAGTTGCAGCTACTACCCCAGGAGTTCCAGAGAGCATCCCCCCGCCAAGAATCACAGCCCCGAGTGCAGAGGCTCTGCATTTGAGCTGGAATGTCCCTGAGAAACCAAATGGCATCATTAAAGAGTACCAGCTCAGGCAGATTGGGGAAGGTCTCATCTACACAGACACTACTGACAGCAGGCAGCATACGGTCACAGGTAAATTAAGAAAGGGTGGGTGGGAACCTACTGGAGGAGTCTGGAGTCTGTCATTGTGGTTGGGGGGCGAAGCATAACAGGGGTGTGTGTTTGATATATGAGGTCACTTCTTCAAAAGGACGCATTCTCTTAACATATGCTCAGGTCCCACTTATCCATGCTAATAGAAGAGCCCACCCTGGCAGGAAAAGCCACAACAGCGGATAACTTCAGAAATAATTTATATTTGCCTTTGATATGCATTACGTGTAGGGTTTTGCATCAGAATTAACTTTTTTTAAAGATAAACAGTAAAATGCATTTTCATTCCCCAAGGATATATACATAGTTAATGGGACTAGGAGGACCAAGAATGTACTGGAAGGCAGGAGAAAATGCAGCCAGAGGCTAAAATTTATCTGCTAAATGGGTAATTAATACACAGAGCTAGTTGACCTTTGACTGGATGTGCCTATTTGTTATTATTATTAACAGTAATTAACAGCAATTGCATTATTTTAACCAATATAGTTTATTATAATTAGTTTTAATACTATAACAACAACATAGTATAATAGTGTAACTTAGCGATAGTTTAACTTCAGGTATTTACCAGTAGTGATTATAATAGTAGTTAACATGTTTTTGCCTGAATGTCACTTCTGAAGATAAGACTTTTCTGACCAACCAGTCTAGAGCAGCTTTTTTGACATGTCACCTCATCATCACGTTTTATTTTCATGAGGGATTTCATTTCTCACTACCTGATATTTTACTAACGGTTTGTTTGTTTTTTGTATTTTTTTTAATGGCTTTCCCCATTGGAATGTAATCTCCAGGAGAGCCACCGCATAGTCTACCTTGTTCAATGTTGTATCTCTAACGACAAGACCAGTCCTTGCACTAGCACAGTAGATACTGAAATGTTTGTGGAATAAATAAATGTAATACGGGCCACATATTGTCCTTGGCACTTTGCATGCACTATCTAATTTGATTCTCATACAAAACCCAAGGGGAAGTAGAATTATTACCCCCATTTAACTGAAAAGAATACTTCAAGAGTTTAAGTAACTTAGCTCATTTTTCGGATTCACGAAATTGTCCCGAACAGTCATATAAATTTAGATTCTGAGACCACAAACAAGGTTTTACAAGCGTTTACTTTTCCACTATTGTCAGCCACCCTCTCCCAGGCCTCCTAAGGGAGGGGGACCCCTGAATAATAAAACTCACATCAAAACACAGAAAGGCCTGGAAAAGTTGTTCACATCTTTCTCTTAAGAGGAGACACAAGCTATACCACAAGTCTTAACGGTAGAAAAATAAATTCATCATGTTTTGCTCTTAATTCCCTAATTTCCTGACACATAAAAGCAAGCATTTATCGATAGAATCTCTGTTATTTCCCAATGCCATGAGCTGGAGGACCGTGCTTAATAAATACTTGTGGACTTGCACACTGCCTTCCTTCTCCCAAGGTCTTGAGCTAAATCATTGATTATGAGGAAGAAACCCTAATCAATTCAGGTGACCAAATTTGTGCCTTATATTGTATTTCATTTAAAGTGGAATTCAACATAAATGATTGAAATAACGTTGGTTTATATAATAAAATCTTATATTTATGTCATGCTTTTTAATTTTGAAGAATTGCCTTTTGACTCATTTGAATTTCACCCACATCCCTGCAATATAAGAGAAGGAGGTTTTTAATACACACATTTGAAAATGAGGAAGAAACCTGATGTACTCAAAAGTATCCACTGCCTCCTTCTGTAAGGAAATCAGAGTATGGTTCATTCAAAAAAAAAAAAAAAAAAATGCATTGCCTGCTTACTGTTTCTAGGTATTACACTAAGTGTTCTAAAGTAAATTCTTGCCTTTTTTTTTTTAAAGAGGTACTAGGAGATTAAACCTGGACCTTGTACACAGGAAGCAGGTGCTCAAACCACTAAGCTATACTCACTCCCCAAAATTCCTGCTCTTAAGAAGCTCCCAGTAATAGGGAATGCTGACAAGGAAAGGAAAAACTTCAAGTACGGTGCAATAGGTGCTACCAGTGATCTCTATGCAGCAGTCAGTGGTGGAAATCAAAAGAATGGCTGGGAGTGGACAATGGAATGTTAATTACAGAGTTTTGAAAGCCTAATTAAGGCCCATTAAGACTTTGGGCTAGTAAAGGTTTCACCATAAAGTGGAACACAAGGCTAAGAAATTTCTTTTACTTATAGTATCTATCTACTTAACCAGCATTTGCTTTGAATTGTTGCCAGCCCTACAGATTTCGTTTTTCAGAAACCAGCATTTATAAGCCAACAAGACCAAATTCAGCTGTAACATTCAAACCAACAGGATTGAAAGTCTCATTAATTAGAAAGTAATTGCAAAGATTTTTCTTTAAACACCTTCACTCCACCACTTCTTCCATTCATTGTCATTTTTAATGGCTATTTGCATGTCACAGTGGATTTTATACACATAGCTTGATGCCAGTGATCCTCTTTTATTAGAATATTTTAAAGTTTCTCTACATAATTTTAACTGTCAAAATATAAAATGGAAGCTTTAGAATTCATTTGGTCCATGCCGTTGTTTGTAGGCAAAATTTAATAAACTGTCTGGAACAAATGAGAGAATGCTCACCTTTGGCAAAACAGTCCTAAACGGGGATTTCTTTGTTGAATGAGGAAATAAATCCCATTCACCAAAACCTTGTGAAGTACAGAGCCTCCTATGTGTAGTTTCTATGTCATAGGAATGGTGCTAGGCGTTAGATTACCTATCACCTGAGAGCTCTATTGTGTAAATTTTTTTATCTTCTTGAACCATTTCAGTTCCCATAGCTGACTGACCAAATTCACTATGGAAGTATTTTATGATGCGAATGACTGTCTCTTTGAGTTCATGGAATGAACTAAAAATAATCAAATGTATTTCACATTCCATCTCCAATGTTTGATCGAAGAGCTGCTTGAACCCCCTAGGAGAAACGCTTTGATTTTCTCATCAGTTCTAAAACCTTGTCATTCCCTAAGCAACAGTAGAACACTAATGAAGCTGTAACGCTAGTCTTCCTGGAGCCTGAAAATCTAGGTCCTTACAAATGACAGAAGGGAAAGCAAGCACCTTGCCTGAGCTCCGTTGTCTCCATGCTTATTTTTAATTACATAGAAGCTTTAGAAACATGATCCCGTAAATGCTTTGTGGGAATTGTGGTGAATGCACTCATCATGTGAAATCCATAAATTGCTTATAATCCTCTCAGGATGTTTAAAAAAAAAAAAAAAAGCATTAAGTAATTGAAGACAGGAAGTCCTCAGTTAATTATTTAGAGGTGTTATCAATGCTTTAAGTAAACTGAAGCATTTTCTGCTATCTCACTGAGCCCAATACCATGGGGACGAAGGAGAAGCAGCCATCATCTTCTCATATTCACTAATGCAAACAGCACATGGCAGCTTGTCAATAAAAGACCTTTTCATATCATTTATTACTAAACACGTCCACGATCCTGTACAGAACAATTTGAATGTCAGTATGGCATTGTTTCGCTTTGGGTTTCCTCTCTCTTATAGATGGCCCTCCTGATGGGAGCAGCGGGGTAGAGGGAGAGGGTAAAAGGATTAACGAAATAATTAGGGCCACAGAGAGAAAAATGAATTAAGCATGTCCTCTTTAGCAGCAAGTGTGATAAGGCCCTATGTGTCTCTTAACTCTGGGGAAATTGTTTTCAAAATAATTAATTAAAAAGTTGCTTGGCATTGCATTTCACTTAAAGCAAAGACCCACCAGCATTTAGTTAGCAAGGTGAGAGAACAGTTTTGCCTTCCTTTCCCATCTATTTAGAAACCCATGAAAAGCTCATGTACTAAAATAGCATAAACCCTGGTTATAGGGGAAAACATACTAATGTTACAGTGAAACAGATACCCTACACATCACTTTTGAAAAAAAGAGAACACAATTTGACCATTAATATAAAAAAATGAGGAAATTCTTTGTAAGGGTATTTTACATTTAGATAACTCTCCTATGTGGTCCTACAGTATTCTACACTTTGCTCTCACAGCATTTATTACATTTTATTGTAATATGCTCTTATAGTGTCTATATTCCTCAACTTGTAGGTAAAGTTTTGAAAAGATAGAAACAATAGCTTCCTGCTTGCCATTATGTCTTGGTATGTACCACAGAATTTAACATAAACAAGATGTTCCAAAAATATTGGCTGAATGAATGAGTATCGAATATCAAACCAGTATCTAAATGGGTACATTTCATTTTGACTGGAGATTAAAAAAAAAAAAAAAAAAATCTCACTATCAAACACATGTAAATCTTAGGCAGAACTGGCTACATAATTTGGGGGGCCCAGTGCAAAATGAAAATGTGTTCAAAAATCATTAGGAATTCCAAGATCGTGAAATCAGAGCATTGAACTTAGCTTGGGGCCCTTCTTAGCACAAAACCACGTATGCCCAGGAAGCCGGCCCTGATCACAGTCGATGTAGATTGATTGATGGTGTATTTATTTAATGAAAACAGATAAGAATTACGCTAGAATGGTGATCATGTCCTCAGAACAGTTTTGGGAACTTTTTTCTGGAGTTGTGTGTAAGTGTCATGGATCACATTCCCCCATCTACTGCCTGGTCACTGACCACTAAGCATCAGACCTGTGAAAATAGATTTCACAATGAACTAGTTTTTCCTTCATTTTTCCATCTCTGAGAAAAGCTAACTTTGTGCCTGTCTACTTGCAAAAACAAGAAAAAGGGAAAAACAAAAACAAAAAAACACCATGGCATTAACCACTATTTCTCCCTTTCTTTAAACATTGGTAAAGATAGGATATAAAAGCCAAATATTTCTTGTCGAAAGCAGCCTAGACACTAATATTTAAAGAGAAAAAAATTTTTCTTGAAATCCCAGACATTCCGAAATACCTTGCCTGGGCAACTACTAATTCTGTTTTGTCCTAGCAGTTCTGAGCAACGCCTGCTCACTCTGAGATGCATTTGAGCGACATCAGACTTTGTCGCCACCTGATAACCGCATTTTGTTTTTAAAGAAAGAAACTGAATATGTAAAGGAGGAGCCTTAATCTAGTGCAATATTAAGCCCCAGAGAAAAAATATATGTATTAAACTATTGTCACTGAAATCCAAAGCAAGAGTCTTTCCTTGGTAACTATCTCAATAATAATCTTAATGTAAATCTATATTTGGAAATAGAGTCTGCCAGGGAAGTAATTCATTTAGGAAATGCTTCTTAGGCTGCGATGGGCACTAGGATACTGTGGGAGGGGGCAGCTAAGCTATGACCTAGAATTTCACATAAAGTACAGAATTAAGAATGCAAATAAGCTTGTACCAACTAGTCAGAACTGAAAGTCATGCCTCAGTGGCATTTGCAAAGCAAGAGTCCCTTTGTTTTGCTGCCCAATTCATATGAGGTATCAAGTTAAGATTCACCAACTGAATTCATACTTTAGAGCATTGAAATTGGAAATAGATAGAAACAATGGCTGCTCACAGAAGGCCAGGAAATTGGCTTGGCTAGTGGCATGGGGAACTGCTAAGATTGTGATGGATGGTGTTATCAAAAAAAGGTACTCTAGCAAGTGAGCTCGTAAAATATTTCTTGATCAAATTTTGTAAAACAAATCGTAATTTAAATGCATCTTAGTTGTCTCTAAAGTATTCTATGGTGCCGTAGTTTATCAGTTTTGAACATCCAGATTTTTCACATAGAAACAGATTAATCCATAGTGGAATCCTAATACAGCTCAACCCATCACAACCACAGTTTCTAGTGAATGCTGGGAATTTCTGGGAATCCCCTTGAGCAGAGAGGTTCTGGAAGAAATTACTTAGAGATTTCCCAGGCAAGTAAGGGCAAAAGGAAATGCAATTATCAGCAGAGACCTGCCAGACATCCAGTTTGGGAGAACTGGTGCCAGGACAAGTTACATGCCCACAAGACGGCTATTTACAACTCTTTACCTGCCTAACAAAAACATTTTTAAGTAACCCAGGCCTTGCAGCACTTGAACTAAGCACTAACCATTCTGACTGAGGGACTCGTGGAGTTTTACATTCTTTAGGACTATTTGGAAATTCTTCAGAAAATAACAGATGACACTATAGGATAATGGGCAGAATGCTTTGATGTAGCACTTGCTATCTGAAATTATAATGAACAAAGTGCCTTTTCCTGACTATTTATCTCAAGATAAAAAATTAGAAGCAAGCTGTTCTTTATAGATTGTATCAAATGTAACTTGCATAGGCATGGGTTTTGTTTTCCAAATCATATTTTTATGATCCATAGGCAGACATTTTGTAGTCCCTTTTTAACACACATTTATTCTTGAAAGTAATGTTACTTGAAAGTGTAATTGTAATGAGTTTGGCTATATTATGCCTCTTTCCTTTAAAAGAGAACATGATTCCCTGTAGAGAAATTTAGGTAATTTGCAGGCACAGTAATCTTCACTATAGTGAAATGTTAAATACTAGGCTTTTTTCCATGCATTTGCCTTTCTCTGCTCTACAACTGCTATTTCCTACTCTTTTAACTTGATGCTGAGCACTTGAATGATGTTTTCTTTTCTCCTTCTACTCTTCGATTTCAGGATTAAGTTACAGTCAGAACAGTTCCTTTGAGACATCTCTTTATTTCCCTCTTCTCATCCTGATCAATTCATGAGTAATTTTCAATTGGTGTGCCCTTTTCATTGCCAGTTGCTAATATTTCATGTATATCTCACTTTAAGGGCTACCAATAGGGGCTTACTTAAAATGACAGCAAATTCTTGTTGAAATGTGTTGATTTTATTGAGTTTCACAGAGTCATATATGTAAAAGGTCATCCAGTTCATGTAAATCATCTATACCTTATGGTAGTTGAAGCATTCCTTACTGATGATTTGAATCAAGTCCATCAGTAATCCAATCCTCTAGCAATATGAAAAATACAAGACCTAAGAAATAGAATATAAAAAATTATGGATTCAGATATTGCCTTCTCTCAAGTTAGTCTGTAGCCTCATTAAGCAATCTACACTGTCATGCCTCCCTCCAGTTTATAGGTATGGAAGCTGAGGCACCTGGAGATCAGAAAACTTGCCCGTGGTCTAGTTAGTAAGTAGGTAAATATTAGAACCCAAGTAGGTTAACTTCAGATACCACTCTTTTAATCCACCACACTATTCTGCCTCAGTACATGAATTGTGATACCATTCAAAACGAAAATATTTAAATATGTATCACCATTTGTATTTTATAAATTCCTGGAAATTTCAGAGGGCCTTGAGCAACCTAAGTCATTTTTTCCTGGGAAGCCTAGGAAGCCTAACCCAATTACTGTGGGCCACAATTCTCAGCCCAGCTGCACAGAATCTTGGTCTCATCCCTACTAGCTCTGTGCCCATGGGCAAGTTCCTCCAACTCTGTCTACCTTTGCTTCCTTACCTATAAAACGAGCAGTTAAAAGCATGCAACTCAGGAATAAGTATGGACATTGATTGTGTTCATGACTGTACAGTGCAGAAGGGGCTCTACACAGTAAGTGCTCAAAAAACCTTACCTAGTATGTTTATTATGTGATCTAGTAATCAACTTCCTTGAAAATAACTGCAGTTTTCGTAAAATATATTTAATTGATGTGTAGAGTCCAGATCACTAAAAGAGGAATGAAAATAGAACAACAAAACCCAAATTGCCTGAATTTTTTTACTTTATAATTTTTATATTGACTTGAATTTTGAACTAAATCCTTAACATGTTTCTTTCATATTATGAGCAGCTGCGATGATTTCTACCATTTTTAGGTTGTTCAGATGCTATTTAATCTTCAGAGGGAAGACAGTCATTGATTAATTGCAATGTGTTTGACTGTAGCACTTACGTAATGTCGAGAGCTCGGGGCTGGGTGTCAAAGTGCCAGGTCTGTCTCTACCCCCACCCAGCCACTCATCCACTGTGTGAATATTTGGTTCTCTGAGCCTCAGTTTTCCTACCTGTTAAGCAGGAATAATGGTGCCTATTCTGGTGAGATTCAAGGTGAAGCCTCTCCATATACGGAAGGGATTATTCATGCTATTGCTAATTCTCTTGCCCATAATCTTGTAACTCTTTCTAGCTTGTTTAAAGGTAGAACATCTAGGATGCATTCATACTAACTGCTTATGGTCCCCACGTAACAAAGGATTTTGAGCCTGTTCGTATGCATGTGACCCTAATAATAACCGTAATCATAGCATAATTTAGAACTTTTTTTGTTCTAAAGTCATGGAAAACTCAACTCTAATGGGCTTAACAAGAAAGGGATTTATTTGTCTCATGAAACTGAGAAGGCAGGTGTAGACTTTAGGCATGGCTCAATTGAGGGTACCAAATGTTATTTCCAAAAACCAATATCTTCTCATTTCTCATCTAGCCTCCATTCTCAAGCTCTATGTGGTGAATAAAAGAGCTACCAGCAAAAAAAAAAAAAAAAGAACTGCCAGCAGTTAAAACAAAAGTTCAGTTTCTGACTTAGCTCTCATTGGCTTGAATTAGATCAACAACCCAATCCTGAGTGGTAATGTAGGAAAGGAAAATGGAGCTTTGTGTCCTTACCTAAGTCATAGGTACACTCTTCAATTCAGGTGAAGTCAACTCTAAACAAAGACTGATGGTGGCCAAAGGACTGGTTATCCAAGAAAATTCTGAGTTTCTTAAAAGAAGAGTGAATGGGCCCTGGAGCTTAAACATAGCAAATATGAATTTCATGACACAATGCTGGCAAACATCAATTGAAATGAGCCTGAGTAATTCTGCCCTTGGTTTGCCCCATGTAATCCTTTAAATTTGCCTTGCACACTCACATGCCACACTGCCAGGGCTAGACAAATGCTCTTGAGTACAAGCTCTTCAAGAATTATACTGAGATCATCATTATACCCCCACCTTCACTTGAGGTCCCGTGCTCCCATCTCTTGGTGATCTGATTCCTCAATCTTTCCCCCAGGTCACCAAATCCATTCCTGATGGTTTCCCCATGTATTTGAACTCCTCTGGCTTCCTCACCTAGACTTTCTACTCAATTCCGAGTTAAGCATCCCCTCCTGATTCGTTTCTTCAGTAGCTTCAAGATATATATTCCTTCCACTAGCCTTGGCACCAGACTGCTGGGCCAACCTACCCCATCCAGTTTAAACACCTCTAACAAACTCCTTTGGCACAACCTCTCAATTAAAAAAAAAAAACAGCCCACTAACAAGCTAGCATTCACTGTTGTACTGTCTCTAGACCACTGTCTTCCAGTGTTCTGGTTCATGTGTAAAATGGATGCCACTCAAGTCGGTTCAAAATATATTTTGTAAAGAAATGAAAATTTCTGTATTTATATACATTAAATTGAGTTTTAGTTGGTATCCTCATTGCAAATATCCTCAATTCTCCAATCAATATTATTACACCTCTGTGATGATGAATTTCCTCTTTTTTCTTCCTAATACCTATCCAAAACTTTTCTTCAACCATCACTTCATATCTGAAATAAACCACCCAGAACACAAAGGAGGAAGGGAATGGAGGCTTTTTTGGTCAGAATTTTCCAGAGAAAAATTAAATTTCTTTTCACTTTTACCAGCTACACTTAAGTTTGGCTTTCAGAAATTAATATTCTATTTTATTAATTTTCTATTTTAAAAAATAGAAAAGAATCTCCTGCTCAATAAAATAGTTGCTGTGGGAAATGATACTTATGGGATTATGCAGAAGGACGTGTTGGGTCAGATCACACTTGTGATAGACATCTTAGCCTCGTAGCCCTGCCATGCTCTAGAGCATTTTGTAAGCTAGCTCTTCCTTAAACACCACTTAGCAAACATTATTTAGCACTTCAAACAGGCACTAAGTATAAAATTTCAAAAAACGAAAAAAAAAAAACAAACCCACACAGATACCATCCCTACTCTCAAAGTGCTTGCATTCTAATTGAGAAAGTAAGATATTCACCAGATGAAATAGCATTACCAGGAGTAAGACTCCCTTTTTCAGTAATGGAAGTGAAGGAGGACTTTGTCAGGCTAAAACAGCTTGCCACTGTAACCTCTGACCTTCATCTTGGATGTTCCCTTCCATTTTCTTTTGAGCTCTATAGTTTATAATTTTTAGTATTTTCCCATAAGCTTTTATCAAATACATATAGCTTGGATATTGCTTAGATCTTTCATCATATACCTCATCTGTAAATCAGACAAATATCAAAATTATGTAAATCCTCCATAGCAACCAAATGGAAGATTATAATCAAATAAGTTCCTGCATTTTATCAGCAATATGATAAGGAAACACAATGGGCTCTGAAGCTGAATCCTAGAGCAGCTCCAGCTGCACAACATTGTTGCTTCAGCAGTGAAATCAGACTGCTCCCCCAATTCTAGATGAATGAGTTCATTAACTCATTTGTTCATTTACAACGGCTTACTAAGCACCCGCTAAGGATACAGTGGCAGACAAAACAAAGTCCTGACTCGTGGAGCTTACATCGTAGAGGGGGAGACAAACAATATATAAACAATTTGATATATGATAAAATATCAGATAATGTTGAACTCTAGGAAGGAAGAAAGTAGAGAGAGAGGATGAAGAGTGATAGGAGTGGTATTTAGATAGAGAGGTCAAAAATCTTTGAAAATATAGCACTTGAGCAGAAATCTACATACAGTCAATATCTAGAGGAAAAACCAGAAGAACAAAATATGTGAAGATGTACTTTAATATTTGTGAAAAATAGGTATAAAGTATAGTAATATTTAGATCCATGTTATAAATTGACCCAATTCTTTGGCATCATTTGAACATAGACTATGTGCTATTCTTAGTTTTTTTTCCCATTGTCTGAACTTTCCCAAGAATCAAAGAGAAACAGATCTTGTTAGCCTCAATATACCTTTTGTTGAAAGTCTAGTAACCTATTTCATCTTCTCAACAGCTTTAGAAGCTAGGGGCTTTAATGATTTCCATTATTATAGATCAGTAGAGGAAGGCAAAGAGAAGCTAAGTAATTTGCCCAAGGTTACCAGCCACAGAGCAAAATCTAACAATATACAACTTTTATTGTAAATGGATTATCATTCTTTTTCTTTTAAAGATTTATTTATCTATTTTACTTTTATCTATTTTAACACACACGCACATTTTTGCTGTTTTTTGTGTCCATTCACTGGACAATTCTCTGTGTCTATTTCCTGCCCTCTCTTCTCATCCTTCTCCTCCTGTCTTAACTGAGATTCGATCCTGGGAACCTCCGATGTGGGAGAGAGGCATTCTGCCACCTGTGCCACCTCATTTCCTGTTTTTTTGGCACATCTTGTCTTGGCTCACCCTTGTGTCACTCTCCTGTTATGTCATCATCTAGCTGCGTGGCTCGGCGGGGACTGGCACGCCCACGCACAGGGCCTGGGGGCTCCCGCGCTTACGGGGCCTGGTGGCACACCCACACACAGGGCCTGGTGGCTGGTGAGCCTTCTACATTTTTTTCTTTTATTTTACTTGGAGGTTCCAGGGATAGAACCCAGGTCCCTCCATATGGGAGACGGACGCCCAACCATTTAAGCCACATCTGTCCCCCTTAAGTCATTCTTTTCACCCTGAAAACTTATTGAGCAGTTACTATACTGTATCATAATTCTAGAACAAAAGAAGTAATTAGTATGAGCCCCTTCTCAAGTTATGTCTAGTCTATGTGTAAAGACGAAACCAACATACCCCCAAAAAACTACAGTAGTGTGACTTGGTACACTATGGGCACACATGGTGAAGAAGTGCAAAGTTTTGGTTATTTTTAAAGTATTGATTGGTGTTAATATAAACTAAGTATGGCTTGGGGCTAGAAAATGTTGACTCTACCTTCTTTTTATTTTTTCTGCTCCTATTCGTATGAGAAGCGGTTAGAGGAACTGGGGTGGTTATCCTAGAAAGAAAAGACTCAGGGGGAATTTGATAACTGTCTACAAATATTTGATGAACTGTCATATGGAAAGGAAATTAGATTTGTTCTATAAGTCTCCAGGGATGGAAGCAATAGAAAGAGTTCATCACAATATAAGAAAGACTTTCAAACAATATAAGGATAAATCCAGAGCTCTCCAAAGACAGAATGAGCTCTTTGGGTGATGGCATGCTCCCATCAAATGGGTGTGACAGCCTTTTCAATGACATCTTGAACAAGGGAATCAAGACAGACAGATGATTGCATTACCTGAATTTTAATGTCTCTTCCAAAGCTGAGCATTTATTTACCAGTGTTAAATGAAATTTTTATTAATATTTAACTTTATGAATTCCATATATAATATTTAAAAGTGTTTTCTGCTGTTAAAGTTTTTTTGATATCACATCTGCAACTCTGCATATTACATCTGGTACATAATGGATAATAAGTAATCCTCTCAAGATATACTTTATTTCTTATTTGTTTTTTCTAGGTCTCCAGCCATACACCAACTACAGCTTCACACTTACAGCTTGTACATCTGCTGGATGTACTTCTAGTGAGCCTTTTCTAGGTCAGACACTGCAGGCAGCCCCTCAAGGTAATGAAAAAAAAAAAAAAAAAAATCCCTGATTGGGGGAAAGAAGTTTTTGTATAGTATTTTGAAGTGAGCTCTATAAACTCTTCTTTAAGAAACAAGAAAGAAGGAATAGAATTGATAGGTTCAAAAAAAAAAAAAAAAAAGAAAATTCCAGGTTCCCATTCCTCGGGCTTGGTTAAACTATATATAGCTTCTTAAAATAAGTTTGCTTTCCATCCTTTCAACCTTTAAGATTTGGTTTTCTGTGGAAAAAATATTATATATTTGGTTATGAAATTCCTCAAAAAAAACTCAGGAGTTAAATATTTATGGAGCACCTACGACATAATAAGCACTGAGTTAGGTGCTGGAGTTGACTAAAATATTCCCTGCCCTCAAGAACTCACCAGTCAAGAATCCAAAATCTGTATGAAGAGACAAAATCTGAAAGGTGATATTATGAAAGAGCAAATGAACAGAATGCTCAGGTTGATCTGAGGAGGGAGAAAATTCAACCCTTTGGGAACATGAAGAAAGGTTTTATGGAACAAATGACTCTTGAGATAGATGATAAGAGCTAGAAGGATTTTGCCAAATAAAGAATGGAGGCCATACATCACAAACACAGCTTGAGGCAATGTAAAGTGGTACCATTGTCATGGAAGACAAATTGGCAATATCTAGTACATTTAAAATGTAAATTCCCCATGATACAGCACTTCCATTTTCATTATCTAAGCCAGAAAAACAAACAAACAAACAAAAAACCACTTCCACAACTACACAAGAAGGCATGTACCAGGATGATCACTGAAGTTTTTTTTTGTAATGGCAAAATGTCAGAAGCCATATAAATATCCATGAGTATGAGAATTGCTAAATAAATTCAGATTTACTCACATTATGGAATCCCATGCATTAGTTTAAAAGAATGAGATGATCTGTACATATAATGAAGAAGTTACAAAACTATATTTAATGTATGGTATCTTTTATATATAAAAACACACAGAGAAAATAATATTCATGTCCATAGGTAAATAAATATATGTGCATAGAAAAAGTCTGTAAGTATGCATCCCCAACATATGGGATGGGTAGTTGTCATTTACTTTTAGGAGAAAAATATGCTCAATAGTTTGTGCTAGGGATCAACTAATTACTTTTTTTAATCTTTAATATGTGCATGTGTTGCATGTAGGGAAACCAAGGCATAAGTAAGTTTATAAGCAGTAATATTATGTTAATTACCCCAGTAGAGTCCTGAACTACTTGTCCATTACTCTTCTAATGAAATGGACTGTTGTACCTCATAATATTAGACCTGAACTTCCTACCAGTAAATGGGGAATAAAATGGAAAATTCCACATATGGGGCATATGGCTCCTCACCAGGAATTCACTAATGATGTTTTCTATATAAAGAATGTTTCATGTCAAAAAGCTTAGTGTTCTTTTGAAAGGAAGAAACCAGCAGTGGATTTTTTGGAAAGGTAAACTATCAAATGGATACTCTGATGATAATGGATAATTTCTAAAGGCTCTTACCAACCGGTTTTGGCTGAAACGCAACCCTGATAAAAGAGCAGGGCCTCTTGCTCCAGTTTATGCCACCAAATCCATATATTTAAATTCTTTGAAAATATGCATCTATTTTTCCACTTTCCCCAAAAAGAATTTCTTGAAAGGGATCACATTTTTTTTTCTGCTTAAAAATTATAGCTTTCAATCCTGCAGGTAATTGTGAGAAGAGAGATGTCCTTGCTTTCTTTTTCTAACTTTATGCATCTTTCCTTTAATACCAATAACTAGGCAAAGGAATAATGAACTAAATGTGTTTTTCTCTGCAGAAGAAACATAGATCTAGAATCCATTTTCTGACTGTGTAAGTGCCCTTTGTATATAACTGATATGTGAAATAAATGCAGTCTGAGTCTTAACTTGGGCTTATAGAAACAAATTGGCCACAACATTAATTTCTATTGTTTTATTGTAAAATGAAAACAAACATACTATATCATTTTAAATTATTAATCTAAATATAACTAATTAAGAAATTGAATTTTCAAGCGAATCAGGAATAGTTTAAAGGTCCAGCACTTGCATGCTCTAAATGGACAGGGGAGAATTAAAGGAAGCATTTGTTCATAGCCTCTTGAGCTTTTTCCCCAGTTCCCTTTCATTTCCTCATTTTCAATCTCAAAAAGAAATAAAAAATGTTAATACACTTTACGACCCCATGGGCTCATTGATAATTTGGACATAGTTCTCTACAATTTTATCCTCATAGAAAATTGTGTATATTTAGTCAAATAGTGGGAAGAGTTTGAATTGGATTATTACTTTCTCTTTTTAAAATTATTACTGTCCCAGAGAGCTCTAATTCATTTCAAAGTTAAATCATGCAAAATTGCAGGCATGCTTTCCACTAGCATTGATATTATGGAAAAGAAAAATGGAAAGACCAATCTTTTTCAGTTTCATTCCAGATTTCTCTTCCTTTGTCCTTCTTTTAACTGTTAATGTTCCCTTGGATTTTTTCTCCACTCTTTGCTCTCTGACTCCACATAGTCTTCCTTGAAATTCACAAGTACTGGCTTTAACTTCTCTAGAGCCCTGTTTTCTACAGATCCTCCTACCTGGTCTTCCTACTCTAGTCATTTTTCCTCTTTCTCATATTTCCAATCTTATTTCTTTTTCCCCTCTGGCCAAAATAGGCATAGCTCTCACTAATCACCTCCATAAAAACCCCACTTCCTTCTAGCAAAAAGAAGAATGGCAAAATAGACCATTCAAGGTTTAACTTGTGCTAGTCTGTCGAGTCTCTCTATGCTTGCCACATGACATCCAAAGCACCAGGAGGCCGAGGAAGTTGCTGCTCCACCATGAGTCCCATATCTCTGGGACTTTGTGTGGGATCCCCTCAGCCTAGATACCCCTCCCCTGTATCCTTACTTAGCTAACTCCCACTTTTTCAACGCTTAGCTCACATGTCTCCCCTTCTGGAAATCTTCTCCAGTCACCACTTCTCCTTCCTACCCCACCCCATCTCACCCTCCAATCTGTGTCAGATACCTTTCCTAAATTCTGTAATACCACACTGTGCTTACTTCTCTTACAACATTTATCAAGCTGGATTTAAGTTTTCATTTCTTCCTTTTTTCACCAAGATACTGTGAACTCATTGAAGGGGAAAGACAATATGTCTTTATTCCCACGTCCACAATGTCCAGCAGAGTAAATGGCAAAAAACTGTTTAGAATGTTGAATGAATAAATTGACAAATAGTGCATAGTCCAGAAGCCAATGCATCCCTTACATTAGCTGGTCCTTTCACTGGTTTTCAGACAAAAGCCAATCCTTAGTAAACGCTGGGATTTTTAAAAATTGGAATGAAGATTTCTGAGGCTATGGGGAATGGGTAATATTGTATAGAACTCAAGATAATGTAAAACATTTACAGAAGACAGGTTTCTTTTCTGGTAGCTATTGTGTCATGAGACCCACCAGAGTTTTCCTCCTGACCATTCTCCCTCATGGCTTTCAGCTAGGTTACCCACCCCACCCCCAATTGTCCTAGATTATTTCCCAAGCTACTGTCCATTTCCTTCCCTTGAAGGGCCTCATCTTGGCCTTTTTCTTATACAGAATGGGTTTTCTGGTACCTACCTGAGACTTAGGCTGGGTTGGGGATGGAGCAGATTCTTCCCATGGGACACATTAGGGCACCTCACCAAAGGTGGGTCTCAGTCTACCAAAGGTTTCTTGCAGCTGCCAAAATAACATCATCTCTAGCTCATTGATCAACTAAAAGAGAGCATCTATTAGTTATTTACACATTTTAAAATTCATCTCATCAATCAAAACAATGGACAAAAGTATTATTACCAATATGGACAGAACTTTCTCACCAGCTTATGTAAATATGAACCTCATATTTTATTTAAAGTTTGAAGCAAACCCAAAATCTTGCTTCATTTTATTTCATTCATTCCTCCAGTTGACTCCAGATGTGTAGCCTGCATTGACTGGTTCCAATTGGAAACTAATCCATAGTATTTCTAGTACCTTGGTGATTTTTAATATATTCTTCAAGGTGAGAAAGACATGACTACAGGTAGTAGATCATGAACTAAACATGTGTATTTATCTCTTTAATCAACAAATTAATATCATGTTTAAATCAGAGCTCTAGTTTAGTCATCTGGCAACTGTTGAGAGAAAAATCCAAACATAAATGTAGACTGTGATTTGTGGATTTTTCCAAGCATCTAACATAGAGCGAGCTTTCAGAACAAAACGTACTGTTTTCTCCTCAGGAATAAGTTGATCCTTAAAAAGTTAGTGAGTCTGGGCCATTTTGATATGTGACTTGATTCTTTCAGGATGTTGCTAAATAAATTGTACTTCAATGTCCTGAAAATGTTTTTTTCTGGAATGTCAAAAGTGTACTCCCTACAAAATAAGTCACACCAGAGGTACAATCAAACAACAACTACTGAATAAAGGGAACATAATACTGAAAATGAAGTTTTCAAAGCTGAAGAAGAGAGTTACAGTGTCTATTCAGAG
Organism: Tolypeutes matacus; assembly: GCA_026826555.1. NCBI lineage: Eukaryota > Metazoa > Chordata > Mammalia > Cingulata > Chlamyphoridae > Tolypeutes > Tolypeutes matacus. Next base: position 5,056,726 of record JAKSZT010054262.1, read on the forward strand.
CATACATAGATGACAACATAAAGTGATAGGATTGAACTTTCACGTCTCTAAATTCCCCATTGTATTAGTCAGCCAAAGGGGTGCTGATGCAAAATACCAATAATCGGTTGGTTTTTATAAAGGGTATTTATTTGGGGTAGAAGCCCACAGTCACCAGGCCATAGCGTAAGTTTCTTCCTTTACCAAAGTCTGTTGCCATGTGTTGGAGCAAGACAGCTGCTGATGTTTGCCAGGGTTCAGGCAAGAAAGAAGGTTCCTTTCTTCCTGGGGCTATGTTTCTCTCCAAGCTTAGCGCCTCTGTTTCCTCCAAAGATCAGCTGTAGACTATCAGGTGAATGGCTCATCTCTTTTCCCAGGGCCTTCTCTCCTTCCTCAAAACCAAGCTCCTCTGTATGGTTACTTCCCGGGGCTTCAGCTCAAGACTCAAACATCAGAACTCCAACTAAAAAAAAACTCCAACTCTGTCCTTTGCCATGTCTTTTATCTTTGAAATCCCACCCACCAAGGGGCAGGGCTCAATGCCCTGCTGACGTGGTCCAATCAAAACCCTAATCATAACTTAATCATGCCCAGATGAGCAGACCAGTTTATAAGCATAATCCAATATCTATTTTTGGAATTCATAACTATATCAAACTGCCAAACTGCTACACCCATCAATATGTTTATTTATCTATAAAAGTACTTAAAAATTTGACCTTGAATCACAGTTATTTGTGTGTATATTTTATTTTTATACAGAAAAGCAAACTCTTTGAGAGAATGAACCACATCTTAGTCACCTTTGCATTTCCTAGAACTAGGTAGAGTGCTTAACATAGTATTTTGCGGAAGATATATCTACAATAAATTCTTTTTTTTTTTTAAAGAAGGCACCAGGAACCAAACCTGGGCACTCAATCACTTAAGCCACACCTGCTCCCCCAATAAATTCATTCATTGAATATTTATTAGTCCTTAAGCTCTTGGTAAAGATACATTGACAAATAAGACAGAGAAGACCCCTGTCATCATGGGTCTAACTTATATTGATGCATTAGAAAGCAAGTGACCTCACAGGCATGATAACCAAAAAAAAATTAAAGAAACAAGATGCTTATAATATTGAGTGTTCAGAGAAAAATGGAAAAGGCCATGTTATAGAGAGGGATTGCGTTGGGATCACTTTAGATAGGATGAGAGTTAGAATTAGCGAGGGTGGTCAGCCGAGAAGGTAATATTTACTGGTATTTACTGGTCAGTGAAATCTAAGGGGAAAAAAATGCAAAAGTGTCACAGTGTCAGGAGCAAAGTGTTCCAGCAGAGGGAATGGAAGTGCAAAAGCCCAGGTGGGAAAGAATTGAAGCATTCCAGGGGTAGAATAGAGTTAATGTGGTTGGAGCTTCACAAATGAGGGGAGAATGGTGCCGGGTAGACTAGAGCCAGAAAATGAAGGGCCCTATAATTTAGCATAAGGAACGCAGATTATATTATATGACTAAATTCCAAAGAGTCATATATTTTTTAAAAGGTTACACTGGCTTACTTTTACAAAGATTACACTGGCTTATGTGTGAAGAACAGAATAGAAAAGGACAATATTTAAAACACAAAAAACTAGTTCTGAGGCTGTGATACGAGTCCAGGGATAAGAGATGTGGCTTGGGCTAGCTGAGGTGGCAGTGAAGATATAAAGAACTATGTCGATTCAGGGTAGAATCTGTGTAGCTGGATGTTAAGTTACATTTGGGAGTGAGGAAAATGGAAGCCTCAAGGATAATCTTTTTATGTGTTTTACCCAAGGAAATGGATAGATAGACAAGACTGGTAGATGAATAGATTGTTTATAGGTAGACCAAGAGTTTGGTTTTGATTTTTTGAGTTTTTGATATATAATTATTCATCTAAATGGAGATGTCAAGTAGACAGTTGGATTTATGAATGGGTTTTAGCCTAGACATGCATTTGGGAATCTTTAGCACATTTAAAACTAAGAGACTAAATGGATATCACCTAGGAAGAAAGTGTTAGAAGAGAAAAGAAAATAGGAGAGGATGAAACAGAAGGAGAGGGAAAGGAAGGGGTGGGAAGAGGAGGAGAGAGCTGAGGCTCCTGAGATACTATGACATTTTGAGGTCTGGTAGAGGAAGAGGAGCCAGTAAATGAGGCTGGAAGGAGTAGCCAGAGAGATAGGAGGAAAACAGCTGACACATGGAGTCAGAAGAGGACAGGGAAAGAATGTTTATTTGTTGTATTGTATAATTCAAATACATGCTAGATTATGGTTGTTTCCACATATTTCAGGCAAATGGGCATTAGAATTTGAAATCCCTGGATAGTCTGTCAGGTGTTGTTTTAGTTTGCTAAAAGCTGCTGGAAGCAATATACCAGAAATAAGTTGGCTTTTACAATAGGAATTTATTAAGTTAAAAGCATATAGTTCTGAGGCTATGAAAATGTCCAAAACAAGGCATCATCAGAGATGCTGTCTCGCTGAAGGTCTGCTGCTGGAGATCCTGGACTCCTGCCACATGGTAACACACAGTGGCAGCTCTGCTGGTCTGGGTTTCTGCCTTCTCCTCCAGGCTTAGGTTCTCCCTGAGCTCAGCTGTCAACAATCAGGCCTGTGGCTCTTCCCCTCCCCACTCCTCTGGGCCTTGTGTCTTGCAGCCTCTTGAGGACCTCTTTCTGTGCCTCTGTGCTCCACTGATTCCAGACTCTGGGACCTCTCTCTCAGCCTCATGGGGCTTCTCTGTCTCTGTGGCTTTTTTTCCTGTGTTTCTGCAGCTTTTCAGTCCTTGGTTTATAAAGGACTCCAGTAAGAGAATTAAGACCCACCCTGGGTCCCTCAATCTTATCAAAGGCCCTTAACTGAAGTGCTCTAAACAGGATGGGCTTACAGGCACAGGAATGGATTAGCTTACGATTTAACATAATTTTCGGAGGTCCACATAAAAGACTCAAACAAGCACAGACCTTGATTTAGATTACATTTCAATGAACAGTCAATATGGAGTGATTTTCTACCACTAGTTATTTGACATTCACTTTCTAAAGCCAATTCAAAAAATATCTAATAAATAAAGTAAGCAATAAATAAATATACTGACCCCAACTATTTATTCCACCTCCAAAGTAAATAAAACAATAAAACTTTCCGTTAACACTGTGGAGCCTTTTAACGTAAGAGACAAAGGCATGTTTTGGTTTGGTAAAATTTAAAACTGTTTGTCTTGGTGAGACTTTTATCAACAGATAAAAATTTCATAGTTTGTGAAGTGATGGTTTGACTTTTGATAAAGTGCTTATTTTACCCCAACAATAAAACTTTGTTGTGTTATTTTTTTCCAGGAGTTTGGGTGACACCTGGACACATTATCATCAATTCTACAACGGTGGAATTATATTGGAGCCAGCCAGAAAAGCCCAATGGCCTCATTTCTCATTATCAATTGAGTCGCAATGGAACCTTGGTTTTCCTGGGTGGCAGAGAGGAGCAGAGTTTCACTGATAAAAACTTGGAGCCCAACAGCAGGTAAACCAAAAGAAAACTGTTATCAATCATCCAGTAAGATTTTCAAAATTTCAGGGAGGTTGAAAAGACAGCTCCTGCTGAAACAATGTTGAATCAATCATTCAATATATCTCCTCATTCCTTAGCTATTCATTAATTGATGAGATCTTTATATGAGTTTCAGATGTCAGAGACCCAAGTACTAAGTTAGCCTTGAGAGTACATAAAATTCCTTTAAAATATAAATAAATAATTAGTCTTTTATTTGACACTAAAGCATGAGAATGTTTAAATATACAAAATATACAAAGTGTTAAACCTTGGAAGTTATCATATTAACAAACATGATAAACCAGCAATAAAAGAGATTTAAAGAATTTTGTTTTATATTACCTCTCTTTTTCTCAGGTATAGTTTTCTCTATTTTCTATATTATATACAGACAAAGAAAAGTTCCACCTATTCATAATTCATTCCCATTCATTTCTCAGCAGATACAAAATATATCTTAGATCAACACATGTTTTATTGTAGAGTATAGAGACCAATTTAGTTTTATTGTAGAGAGTTGAAGATCAATTTAGAAACACCTTCCTCTAAATATAATTTCCTTGTTAAAATAGGGATAATTAATCTGAATCCTCCACAATCCACCAGTACATTTCAAGAATCTCCTGAAATCTTCAAGACAAGCTATGGATTACTAGAGGGTTAAAAATGCAGTGGTGTGGGGCAGAAAATAGTGACGGTCCAGGGAGATTGCTGACTTGTGCTGGCAAAACTATAAAAGTCTAGGGTAAATTTACTGGACAGGGAGAGGAGGACTTGCAATTTGTCACAAATTTAGGACTAAGCAATGGGTAGCCAAGTCAGCAGTGTTTGTTCAAGTCTCTTGTGAATGCCTTATCACAATTCTTTCTTTTTAAATATAGATACGTTTACAAGTTAGAAGCCAAAACTGGAGGCGGCAGCAGTACTAGCAGCGATTACATTGTACAGACTCCTATATCAACACCAGAAGAAATCTACCCTCCACATAATATCACAGTACTTGGGCCTTATTCCATATTTGCCACTTGGACCCCACCAGGTAAAGAAATATCTGCCCCCTCTCTCTCTCTCTATATATATATATATTTCTTTCTTTTTTTCTTTTTTTTTTTCTTTCTCTATGTGTATATGTAAAATATTTTTAGAAGAAATGAGTTAGAGGTAAAGATGGAAATATGAATTTAGTAAACTAAAAAGATACAGTCCATCCCCTGGATGAATATAAACAGAATAATCACCAACCATACCCCTGAGTATAGAAATGTATGAACTTAGACATAGATTAGATAGATAGATAGATAGATAGATAGATAGATAGATAGATAGATAG
>JAKSZT010054262.1:5061609-5117882 GCA_026826555.1 Tolypeutes matacus
TAGATAGATAGATAGATAGATAGATAGATAGATAGATAGATAGATAGACAGACAGACAGACATCAAGGCAATACTTTCCTTCATGTATCACAGCCTAAAAATCTGTGTTCTTACTCACATAAATCCAAGGCAAGTTATATAGGTCTTAATTAGCTTAAACATCCATTTCCATAGGACTCTGTATATTGGATGATGGGTGTCAAATCCTTCCTGCTATATTATATCAATGAATGGGGGATTTGGAAGGACAATAGCCCACTGTCTCTGTGAATCTTGAGCTGTGATAGGTTATGCTAGCTGAATTTTGCCTCTCTAATCTGGATTGCGTCCACTGTGCCATTTAGTGCATTTCTGATTTAGTGCACTATCATATTTTGATGTAAGCATAATCTTTAGGTAAAATCCACATTGCATTAACACTGTGGAGTCTTTTAACATAAGGGAAAAAAAGGGAGGTTTTGTTTTGGTAAAATTTAAAACTGATTAAGGGATTAACTGACCTTCAAAAGCACCCAATTTTATTTTCAATATCTAGTCTTAAGATGAAATTGAAACAAATTCGTTTAGCCACAGTTCAAAATGGCAAATATAACAAATTGGTTAGCAGAGCCATTTTGTCCATCAGCAGATCCATTCTGTAAAATAGTTAACATGTTTTTCATGTAATTGAGCAAACATCTCAGTCAAAACAGGTAATAGTTATAAAAATAAAGAAAAGACCTAACATAAAGAACTTAAGTTCTCATAAATCAACACCCTTGTGATGTTGACTTTTGATCTAAGATCAAAGAGAGATGGGTCTTTTTTCTAATTCATAGGAAAAAATCTACCAAGAGCTTTATAAGAAAAAATTTGTTTCTCTAAGACAAATCTTCTCTGGAAAACATATAAACTCACATCTCCCTTTACAGAATTGATTTCTACCCTCATGGAATAATATTGCTGTCTTGTGGACTTTTAGCATATTTCTCCTTGGCACTTTTATAGTGCCCTTGCGTTTTTGCCCTGGGAAGTAAAATGAGGCTAGAAACAGCCAGTCTGAGACCAGATTAAGCCTCATGACCAGAGGTTTCTCAAATTCAGACCAGGACTTTCTACAGTCCAAATCCTCAATAAGGAAGTCCAGGACAATAAGCAGAGTTGATGCTTTCCTAGTCCTGTGGCCAGGAAGTCCCATAGTTAACCAAACCATCCATTATTCTAACATTTATATACACATAAATTATATTTGCTAATCTGAAGCCTTCGCACTCAGTGTGGCTTTGAAAACCTCTTTCTTGTATACCAACTAGCTAACCTTACACAAATCAGTTCCCCTCTCTCTGGGCCTCAGTTTTTGCCATCTGTAAAGTTGTTCTTTATGATATTATATTTATAATGATTATTCATATTGGAGAATTAATTTTTGTCTTGAATTATTTATTCGTTTTTAAATCCACTTGTTCCAACATTTGTTACAGGCCCATGGACCTCATTTTCAAAATAATAAGACTGCTACTGCAGTGTTAGAGTCTTCTTTCAAATTTTCCAACATTTTCTCATTTTTTCTTTGAATTCAATATCACATTTTTATGCTTAATGTGTAATGTCTCCATTTAGAAAAGGATCATTGTAGAGTAAAACAGATTTTTTTCTTGTTTAATATAACCTTAACTCTTGTCTACCTCAGGCTTTGTAGAAATTTTTCAACCTAGCACAACCTATGAGATATTGTGGAAATGTTTTACACACTAACTCTGACCATTTAACCAATGGGTAATAAATCTATAATATCCACACCTGTCAATCTTTTCGTTTCAGATGCACAAAATCCATTACAGAAACTCTGTAATATATGGAAAGATTAAAATCTTAAATTAAACTTTTTTTCTGGTGCCTAGAAGGATTTTGAACTCAGTAAACAGACAGATGATTTTGACTTGTGTATAATCTACAGTTGATTTTATTGGAAAGTACCTCATGCTGTGTTTTGATTTGGATAATAAAAACAATTTTCTGTTCCTGAATAGTCACAAATAATATATTTTAAACAGAAAGAAAACAAACTTGTAATAAGTGGAGGTTGTTTATTTGCTCACATTCAAGAGTTTTCTAATTATTAACCCTACACCCTTGACATTACAGAATGATTACACCATAGAACTGAATAATGGGCAAAATGGTCTATCCCACTTGTTCCCAAACCTGAATGAGCATTAGAATCACCTGGAAGCTTGTGCAAAGACAGATTTTCAACCCCAAGTTTACTGAGTCAGAATTGCCTGCTTTGGAGTTAAGGATTCTAGATCTGTTTTAAAGCTCCTCAGGTGACTTAGATGTGCTACCAAGTTTAGTAACTGGATCACAAATGCCAAGCAAGCCAAGTGCTTAATTAATTCTGTGAAAACATGAATCAAACCAATTTTGAATGTCCAGTGCCAAAATAGTTAATAAATTAGCTGATTTGCTTCAGGTGTAATTTGTTTTGTGATCAGCATGAATAAAGTGACCTTACACAGGCACATTGCCAGCACAGAAAAAGTCTATGTGGTTATTTGGCAATAGAAAAATTGCCTAGGCAATTAAGTGAGTTTTCAGTTTTCAAATTATTGTTTCAATGCTATCTATAGACTAAATCTTGGTACATGTTTAGACAGCTCCCTAGAAAAAAGAGTGATGTCTAGAGAATATGTGAAAATATCCAGGGTTAGGGTTACTGTGATACTAACAGCAAATATCATATAAATACAACCATATAACTTGTTATATATGCAATTTATTAAAGCCTTATTATGTGCCAAACACTTTGATAAACACTTTCCCTGCCTTACTTCATTTAGTTCTCATGAAAACCTTAGGAGACAAATTTTATTATCTTATTAATATTAAGATAAGAAACTTGAATCTCAAAGAAGTGGTAATACAGTGCTCAAAGTCACATAGCAGAGCCAGGATTCAAATTCGTGTCTGCTCTCAACTTTCACCTTTTAAAAGCAGTTCCTTCCTGTCTTTGGTCTAGCTCTTAAATCCAAATCAAGCTTTTTATTTATTACCCAAAGTTGCTCAGATTTATTATGGAGCAGCTATGCTTTCAAATAGTAGCCCAGAGAACCAAGAAACAGAGCTGGGGGTTGGTGAAAACCAAAGGATTCTGGGGAAATAATGTTTTGCTGAGCATTTCAAAACCAGAAAAATTAATCGTGGAAAATGGTGAGCCCCTAAAGGGAAAATATCCACCTGGCAATAGTTATCTCCTGGGGCGTAAAAGAACTCATAACTAGATAGCTTTAACGAGGGATCTAAAAGTTCAGAAAGAATAAGATATGACTTAGCAAAATCAGATTCCAAGTACAGGAGGATTTTAATTAGCTGGGGGAAAATAGTTCCCAAATATCTACAAAGAGATGACTTAAAGACTATTTTAAATCCTTCGTAGACATTCTTCTGCCATCCAGATAAATCTTAGTCCATTGTATCCCCTTATTATTTGATAAGTACCAGTAGTAATGTTATTAAAATACTACACTCTAGGGAAGTGGATGTGGCTCAATCAGTAGAGCTCCCGTTTACCATATGGGAAGCCCCAGGTTCGGTTCCTGGGGCCTCCTGGTGAAGGCAAGCCAGCCCACACGGTGTGGTGAGCTGACGCAGCAGTACGACCCAGCAAGGGGAGACAAGCAGACACAGAAATACACACAGCAAATGGACACAGCAAGCACAAGCAACGAGGTAGGGGGGGGTAAATGAATAAATAAATAAAATCTTTAAAAAAAAAAATACTATACTCTAGAAAATCAGGATTTCCACTCTTTTGTGTATCATTTGTACCTCCAAATTAGATAACATACAGACACCACAATCTTATAAATATTTGCTGAATTAGTGGAGGAACAAGATGATGAGTGTGCTTCTAAAATTTATCATACAGGCAAATAGAAATAAATTTTGGATTTTTCTGCTGTTTGAAATTCTTCAAATACTTGATTTCCTGTGAAAACCAACCCTTTTCCCATGCTAACTCAACCCTATACACACACACACATACACAGATACAAACACAAATTCCTTCTTTAAAGACAAGCATGGCACATACACATATTTTCCAAAGATTTGTCATGTGGGTACCTAATATTTCTCATCTCTTTCAGAAAAGCAAGTATGGTTTCTAGGTAGAATGGGTCTCACCACTTAGTTGTCCTGTGAGACCTTGGACAAGCTGCATAATGTCTCTGAGCTTCAGGTTTCTCATTTGTAAAAGAGAATATTAAATATCTACTTTGCATTGTTGCATGAAGTAAACAAGGTAGTGTGCTGGATAGATATCAGCCATTATTATTCGAATCTGCAGGTAATGCAAGCCAGCTCAATTTATTCCTAAACATTCTTTCTAGCCTTTTACAAGAGACTTTGTTCAGGACTTACATATCCATTTTAAAGAGAGCAAAGAATATATGTTACCTTAATGGGTAGAAAATTAAAGAAAATGAAGAAGCAACTACTTCAAGGAACATAAATGGTATACTCAGAATAAGAGTGGAGATAGATATCCCTGCTGTTTGGGAATCCAAACATTCAAAATTATTTAAACTCTGAAGGTAATAATGAGCCTTTCTAATTTATCAAGGTGATGACTATATTTTGAACTATCTTAGCACTTAATCACGTTCTAATTAACAATGTCGTTGCATTCAACATGCACTTTTTCTCACTAAGGATTGTGAGTTATTTAGATTTAATGCATAATATTGAAATGCTCATGCTTTTCCTTTCACATTTATCTCTTAGTCCATTAAAGAAAAGAATTGGCAACAATTCTTCTACTGAGAAATCATTTTAATTAATATTTCTTAGGAATATTAATGCTTTTTATTAATCAAGTTTTGATTAGATAGTAGCTAGGCACAATATGGCTTATCTATAGACATTAGACATCTTGGTGTTCAGTAAGCTCATCAGCTGTGGTGTACTTAGATTAGATACTATCCACTTAAAGTCAAAATCGGCATTAATCTTTCTAAGGAATTCATTTACATTAATTGGGATGATTCAACATTGACAATTGCTTCAGTTTTCTCAACTTTTAAGTCCAATAACCAAGTGACAAGTGGTGTCATGTTTCAGTAGAAAAATCATTTATAGATGATTTGTGTGTAATTTTGCATGTTAATAGATTTATCTTATATGATTGAATTCTAACAGGCATTTAAAATGTTAAGAGCTTAACACCTATCTCATTTAATGCTCATAATAACTTAGAGCAGTAAGTACTATTGTTTTACCTATTACTAATGAGAAAAGCCAATTTAGAGATTCTAAGCTATTTTCTCTAGGTTACTCATCAAGTAAGTGTCTTCCCACCCATGACTCCACATGAGTCTGACTCCAATTCTATGATCAAAACCACTATGCTATATTTTTCCACTTTTTTTTTTACCTTAGTGCAGAAATTTTTTCTGTGTTCTACTATGGTCCATTTCAAAAGCTGAAAAATAATTTTACTGTAGATATAGCAATGTAATACAAGGACAGTTCATCCAGTAACACAGGAGGGTCGTTTTATTTGTAGCTTCATTGGATGTAATTCAGTTGTCTTTTCATAGATAGATTCATCTGTTCCTTTAACTAACGTGTAAATGTTTACTGAGGCCCTCAAGTGGCTGTGCTAGACAACATGAGTGCTATAAAGAGGAATGAGACATTGTTCCTCCTATCTAGGAGCTTGCTATTGACAGGGGGGAAAGGCACAACATGGTAACTATTGAACAAAATTATGTAAAATCTCCTTACAATTGGTATAAAATGTTCTAGAAATTCAAGAGAGGGAAAAATATCTGTTGGGGTCATAAGAGAAGAGTTCAACAAATATCAGAGAGAAGAAGTCATTCTCAACAGACAGATTTTCACACACTTTGGCCTGGAAATGGGGAAAGTGATGACTTGCATACTTCATGGCAAGTATGGTGGATACTTGATGTTAATGAAGGATGCACTCTGAGACCTTCAAAGTTAAACACAGTTGGGAATTTTAGCTCAGTGAGAGCTACCATGTGAAATCAACAGTGCACACATTTCAAACCTGAACCTGATGAAATTAGAAAGCACCAACTACTATGGAAGCTCTGGGTCTCTCCTAAATAGACAAACTCCACAAATATTAAGTGTGAGCGTGCCAAGAGTAAATAAATAGGAGGCAGACAAGGGATGCCAGGTGACTGGAGGCCTGTGCATGGTGGGCTAGTGAGTTTTATCTTCATTGAAGAGAACTTCAAGATTCCCGAAGTTCCCGCCAACCATCAGTAACCATTTGGCACTTCACCTTTGCTTCTCATTGCCATTGCCACTGTGCTAGCTCAGGCCTCCTAATCTCTTGTCTGTATTACAGCAACAGCCTCCTAATTCAGTGCTACTCTTTGTTATTGGTCTACGACAGGCGTTCTTAACAAAGGGTCTGTGAGCTTGAATTGAAATTCAAAAAAACATGATTCTTGTGGGGATGTGTTGGTGTGGGTGTGATATATTTATTAAATAATACACAGTATAGTGTGGACTTAGTAAGGGGTCTATGGTTTTTTACCTGACTGGCAAAGGGGTCGGTGGAACAAAAAAGATTAAGAACCCCTGGTCTATGATGAGATAGTATGATGAGATTGAGAATACACTTTAAGAAACTTTTATAGGAAATTGACAGTGTAATTTTATGTCCCTTGAGTCTAATATCATTCACAACAGACAGATTCTTACACACTCCATGGAAATGGAATAGATCAGGGCTAAATCTAACTACTTAAAAATGGGGTTTGTATTTTGTGTCTCTCTAGGTTTTCTTTATTTCATTTTTCTATTAATTCATTTTTGTTGCATTTTACAAGATATCAATCCATACAAGTTTGGAAGAAAAAATCAAAACCTGTTTTTTTACTACAAAAAAAATTTGCTAAGCATTGTCCTTACTGCTTTTTGTGCCTTAAGTGTAGACCCAAGCATGCATCTCCACGGTGCAGCCAGAGAGATCTTTCTAAAGTGCAAATCTGATCATGAAACTCATCTGCCTTTGTACCTAGGTTGAGGTCCAAACTCCAGAAGCAGAGAATACAGAGTCCTTAGTGGCCCCTCCCCTGCTTAGCTTTCTAGCCTCATATCCTAACCAGTTCTCCTCAATCTCTCTCTCTTTCTCCTTCTCTCAAGCATTTGCCACTCCTGATTTCTCTGCTGGAACAACCCACAGTCCCTTTCTTCCTCTTCATTCTCCCAGCCTAGCTAACTCCCATGCAACTTAAATGTTTCCTCCAGGAATCCTCCTTGGAAACTCCAGTTCTATGCCAGGTGTCCTTAAGTACTTGCCTCTTTTTCATGGATCTTACTACATTTAATTTAATTCTCTACCTATCTTTTTCCTCTCACCATTTGACTGTAAGCATCTCAACAGCAAAGACTGGATAATATTTACTTTGGTATTCTCAGCACCTGTCAAAATATCTACTGCCTCATAGCTTCTCAAACTAGCCTTCATTGAAATTCTAATGAAGGAATAAAATAAATGAATGAATGACAAAGCAGTGCTAACCTCACAAAATTCCATCCAAGCCTCCATTGTAAGCCCTCCCTTTTATAATATCATCTCTCTCACTTCCACTCACCTGACCACACAACTTCACTCTTCTATATTCCCTCACATGTCTTAGGAATTTTGTTCCAATCTAGTTTAGTGACTCTAAAAGTGATCAGCAGAACTCTCACCCACTCCTTCCTCCAACATATTCTTTAAAATCATTGTAATTTATGTTTTAAAAAATCTCACTTCACTATGTTCAGCATAGTGGGATAAACACGATGGAAATGCAAAGAAAACAACAAAAACTCCTGGCTGGATGAGCCTTTGTCTTGCTAAGGAGGTAAAACATTTAACTATCAAACAAAGCAACAATGATATGTAAATAGAAGAGTGGCAAATAGGAGGAAGAGGTCGATGTGGGAAGAGGGATAGTTTGTCAGAAAAAGCTTTAGGGAAGAAACAATTGCTGAGCTCGACCTTGAAAGAGAACTTGAGATTATTTGGAATGGGGAAACCATTTCAGTCCCAGGTGAGGGTAAGCTTCAGTACATTAGGCAGTAAGTCCAGCAGTGGGCCTGAAACCATGGGTGTGCATATAAGCAAAGCAAGGCACAGGGAAGCAATGTCTACTTTTCATTCTGCACCTATAGGACTTTGGTGTATTCTTGTTCACAGACTCATAGACAGTAAACGTAGACACTAAATGATTTTGTGGTCACAAATCACTGTGGCTTGAGGGTGTTTACAAGATTCCTTTGAAAATTCTTTTTAAATCTTGATGAGTATGAACAGACCACAGGAAGATATGGCAATCATGGGATGTGATAGCTCTGGTGGAAATGCAGATAGAACCAGGGCAAGGAGAGAAGGGGCTTCTTTCTGATCATCTGAACTCACTGCCTCTTCTTTCTCTATTATATGAAACATGTGCTTAACTTCACTTCATGCTCTGAATTTTTTATTTGTTTTCTCCTCTGACAAATCATTACTCTGTCCAATTTGTCAGACAGTTCTGTTGAAATTCTTTGTCACTCAACCCTGTAACCCCTACAGGGAGTTAGTTCTAAATCTTAATACTCATCGGTAGAAAAAGTCTCTGCTAAGTTCTTACATTTGCTGATTCTTAAATTTTTAACCCTCAATTTTGTTTTTGTCCCCATTCAGATCATGTTAATTTAAGTTCCAATACACAAATAAGTTTCAGAAAATCTACCAGGTGATCATGATCAGCTGCCAAATTTCTATTAGCCTTCCCTTCACTTGTCAGGGTCACAGAAGTAGTAGATAGAATATCCACTGAAGTAGCTGAAATCCTGAAAATGAGCCGATTAAGAAGCTCTCAGGTGCAAAGGCCAGAAAGATCTGGGGTCAAATTCTCTTATCAGTTGTGGGACATTGGGCAAGTGCTTTCACCTTTGTTAGTCTGTTTCATGGGCTTTAAGATGGAGATAATTTGAGAACCTAGAGTCCCTGAAATCATCCTTCCATTTAACCAAGTGTTTATTGCGCACAGCTCTGGGCTTTGGAGCGCCAGATAAAAGACAAAGCTCCCTGTCCTGCCCTTATGGTGCTTATGTTTCCATGCTAATCATGGAAACAGAAAATAAACATAATATGTAAATTAAATAGTCCATTAGCTGGCAACAACTGTTATGGAGAAAAAGGGAGAGAGGGAGAGTGTTGGGATGATGTTAAGGACAATGCATGGTATAGTAGAACTCAAACACTTTTAGTTTTTGTATTATTATCATTTTCATTTTTATTACTACAAATGCCAAATTTCTTTCCCCATCTCCTGCATTTGAACCAGTGCTAATTTTCACAGCTGGTCCAATAAAGACTACAAGGTGCCCGCAATAAAATTAGTCCGGTCCTAAGAGCCATTACACATCTGTACACCACAACCAGTTTGGCCTGCTTCCTTTCCCTCTAAATTAAATATCTGTTTAATTTTAAAATGAAAACTTAATTTAAAAATTCTTTTGAGAATTGTAGTTTGAATCATATGAATTTGCTCATATTCTACAATTTTTGGCTGACAAAAAAGGCCACTTCTTGTGGTTCAATCTAACACTTCACCAGTATTATAGGAAAAAGATTTTTGCTGATTAACTCTCCTCTCCCTGGGATCCTTCTCACAAAACCACACGTACCACTTTTTTCTGTGCACCAAATGCACCCATGTGTGCACACACAGACACACACAGCTCTGATCACCCTTTCTCCCCTACCCCCAACAAAAGTGACAGTATATATTAAATAATGCTATATTATTTCTATATGGATATTTTGTTCTGAAATTATTTCCCTATAACTTGCTGTGCTCATATTCCATCCAGTGCTATCCGTCCTTCTCCCTATCAGTCCCATTCAAAACTTTAAGATTCCCCACAACCCAGTTGAAGAGTCTTCTGTCTAGCATCTCTTACAAGGTCCAGATCAAAGCAGAGACTTACTCTTCTGTAGATTTGCTGACAACCTTCTCTGGATTTCTAGTTTATTTCCACCTACAACCTGAGCTAAGGCAGAATATGATGGAGATATGTATTTGAAAGAGGCCTGTTTCACTTCCACACCCCCAAAAAGGCATAACCAAGATACCCCTACCTATACAGAGGAGAATTTCAGCTGATTTGTTACACGCATTACATTATGCATAACCAGTGTTTTGAAGCAAATGGGGCTATCAAACTGAATTAATAGTTTTCCTCTTAGAATTGTTCCTGCTCCAGCTCCTAAAAAAAGATTTAAGAAAGGATTATTTGATTGACTTGTCCCATTGTAAAGTATGCACCTGCTGTGAAATGAAACCACCAAGAAAAAAAAAAAGTTGAATAATTTAACTTTTTTATTTGTAAAGATAATCAGGGTTTTTCTGATTACATCTTAACTTCATAAATGTTAAATAACCTATCAGCATCTAGTTGTTGTAAATTATGAAAAGGAGCATTGCAAGGAATATTAACCAAAGAAATCCTTGTTCTTTAGTGAACAAGAAAATGTGTTATGGCAGCTTGTCGTTGTGCGACTGGTAACTTTGACACCAAATAACAAAACTGCCATTTGCACTTAGGGTAAATTGGTTCACTTGAGCTTCCGCTGCTCCTCTTGCTCTGACATAAATTTATGAACTCGGGAACTAACCAAGCTGCATGGCTTCCCAGCTGACTTGAACAAATATGCCCATTTCATTTCATTTAGTCATCAGAATACCAGGGGGCTCCGTAGTTTCAGACTCATTGCAGATGGTATAGGGTTTGCAGGAACACAGAAGACTTTCATGTCACAGTCCCGTAAATTATGACAGTGGAAGGGGTCCTCTTTCCTAAATGCATATCAGTGTATGACATGTTCACAGCTGAAAGGAGAATTTTCTGTTTCAGCACCTAATAGGTATGTGTAAAGGGCATTCCTTCCTATTAACCAAGACATGAAAAATACATTTTCTAGGCTCATGCTTTGGCCAGCCATGTTTAAACCTAGATAAGGATTATGTCTATATTTGTAATGTGGTGGAAGCCGAGTTTTGTTCTCTCACCCTCAGGGGGTTCTTTCTTTTCAACAGAGAAGTTTCCTCTTGAAGGATGTGAGGCCTGGAAGTCAACCCGTAGGTACGGACTGAAGACGCAGTAAAGAATAACCTCAGACTAATTGGAAGAAAGACTGTTCTAAATTTCTCCTGAGAATGAATAATAGAATAACTTCATAGGAAGACACCTTGATCATATTCAAGTATACATAGAAAATAAAACTAGGTAACACAGACATTTACCTGAATGTATATAACGTTAATTTGTATTAGGATATCAATTTTATACCAAAGATGGGGCTCTTTTTTGTATGAAAAGGAGTGTTGGAGAGCACATGGAAACAGTGTCATCACTGTTTTTTAAATATCCCCTTTCATTCCATTTAATTTTTGTTTTGTAAGGGCGAAGCACTTTCTATGTTGAAGGAATGTGCCTAAGAGCTTTGCATACATTTTTCTAATTTAGTAGTTACAACTCTTCATGAGGTGACTGCTATTATCATCAGTTCTCAGGTACGGAGACTGACGTTCACAGAGGTTAGGTAATTTGCCAGTGGTCACTCAGGAAATAAGGGTAGAGGAGGGATTTTGTCTGTCTAATTCCACGCTGTGGTTTGCTTAGTTCAACAAGAATGATGGTATATTGTGTGTTTGTCAATCTCTGTGAGATTACCCTGGGAGCAGAGAACACAGAATAAGCACATAATCCCAGGAAGTCTGGGAAAACAGATTGAGGCAACCAGCATAAGTTTGCAATCTTTTTAAGATCTTCCATTTTATCTAAAAATTCATGCAAATTTGGTATACATTCCAATGTATTTGTCTTCCTCTGAAATATAATATATTAAATAATTTATCATTCAAGGGGAACTTTTCTTCCAATCTCATTGGCTACAGAGTGATATGCTGCTATATTTCAGGATGTTAGGTTGGTCTGAAGGAAGTTGACCCCAATAACAGGTTCAATGTCCAAGCCATTCTTTCTCTCTACATTTTGTCTTAAATATACAGGTACAAATAGCAACTTTTTTCCCTAGTGATTTACAGATTATATCACAGTGACAATAAGAAGAAATGCCCATAATGTAAGATGGCATGCTCTGACATTCCAGAATATTCTTGATGGGCATTCTAATAAGCATGTCTTCCTACTGAAAGGTCAAATTGAAAACTGAGGGGTTCCCTGATTCACTCTTCAATTTTCTTTTAACCCCTCTAGCAACATTCTCCAAAAAGCTTTTTTAGTCAGGGAAGAGGAGGACTGATTTTATTGTTTTTTAGTTTACCTCTAATATTTAAGTTTTCTTCACCCATAAACGAACTGAGATTTTCAAATAATCCCTATACTCAATACTCTTCATCCAACACTAAGCTTCATTTTAATTGCAGCAGTGTTATTGGGAGCAGTAAAAACATTCTCAGTTTTGTCTCACATTTGAGATAGGCCTTGAATAATAGTTTCTAGATAAGTTCATTATGTATACTCACCATACCATAAAAAAAAAAGAAAAATGAATTGATTTAACCTATTTTGGTATTTAATCTTTGTCGTGAAAACTTTTATTTTTCTTCATGGAGAAAAAAACAATATAGACCAAATATATTGTGTAATATATTGTTTGATTCACACACACATACACACAAAAAAAAAAAAAAAAAAAAAAAAAATTTACATGTATCCATTACATTTAATTGAGAAATGTATATATTTATTCATCTATGTTTACTTTTTAGTTTTTAATTGTTTATGTTTTCAATTATTAAATGTACAAAATAAAGTTAAAAAAAAAAAAAGCAAATCAATCTTAAAAAATAAAAATTAAAATAACAATATAGAACTGTTACCTGAGACTGAGCAGAAACGTCATGGGACCAGCCAACTTTTCATCCAGTGTCTGGGGAAGACTACTCACTCACGCCGAATTCATTTGAAAGTGAGAGAGCAGAAATGAGTTGTGTTTTGAAGACACCATGAATAATACTTGTTCAACACACTGGCTATGTTAGCGTAAACTTTTTCTGCTGTTGCACTTGGCTCCCTGCAGGATGACTTTTGAATTAAAACAACTAATCACTCAGTACACATACAATTTTCTAGTCTCAGGCTTTTAGAATGAAAATTCCATGCCCAATTTTGGTAAACAGGGAATAGTGGAATTCTGCTAGTTTCCCTTGCTCAGGAAGGAGAATCATGTGTTTCCCAAATTTTGCCAGACTGATATTCTGAGTTACCATGTGTGTCATTGTCTCTGAATGTATTTTGACATGAGCCCTCAAGTGTTTAGAGTATGTATAACTCAGCTTGGGAAGTCTGGTCTTCAGAACTTCAAGTATGTGCCTATAATTTGTTCCAAAAGTGATGATTCTGACTCCTTTATTACTTCTTTCCTTGGTATCTAAACAGTCTCTCAAAACTATCCTTTCATTTTCTCTCCCAAATGACCTAATCCAAGACCCCATTATTATAATAACATAGAACATAAATATAAAAGGATAAGCTTTAGTATCCAGTGGACCTGAGTTCAAGTTCTGGTTATCCTATTAATCAATGTGCAATTTGGAAGGTTATTTAACTTCTCTGAGCCTTAGTCTCCTCATATTAAAAGAAAATGTTAATAATATTTACCTTACACTATTGACATGAGGTTTAATCATTCATTCAATCAACCAGCATTTACTGAGCTTCTACTTTGTGCTGAAAGCTAGACCCTGGAACTATAGCAGAATAAAAAAAAGTCCCTGCCTTTATGAAGTCGCTATTCTAATGGCAGTAAATGAAATAATGCATGCCGCCTGACAAAGTAAAAGGCAAGGAATTGTTCTTGTTTGCATTATTGCTGTAACACTTGTAATGACTCTCAAACTGGCCTCCCTACCTACAGTCTCTCAAATTTTCAATCCATTGTTTTCCAGCCACCTGTGTAATCTTCCTTAAGTATAGGTTGGATTATAATACCTTCAAACTCTCCTTATTGCTGATTATATATAAAGCACAAATTTCTTGAAGAAGGAATTAATAAAGTTTAGTGCTCAGTTGAGCTTTAGAGCAAAGAAAGAAGTCATAAAGAATTACTCTAAGGTTCCCAGCTTAGAGAAATAGGAAGATAGAATTATCACGAACTGAAAACGGAAACTCAGGGAAAGAGCAGGTTTGGGAATGGAAAATAGAGCTAATTCTGTTTTGAACCTGTTTAGAATTTAAGGTCTTTGTGGACTATCTATGTAGAAATATCCAGGTTACTGTTGAAAATATCTGTCTGGAATACAGGAAAAATACAAAGCTGGAGAAAATTTAGGAATCAATGATAGAAAATTAGTCATTTAAGCTACTGGGATAAATATAACACATAGTTTAACTAGGATGCTCCAAATTTAAAATAAAAATTCTCAGTCTAGGTTGCCAAATGGAACACAATCTAGTACTTTTCCAAATGAAACAATTGATCAGCCTTGTGACAACGCTCAATATCTCCTTCAGAGCTCTGCTGATATCCCTCACGCACAAAATCCTGAGCTTTTTTGGTTTGTACTAGCCCTTCTGCTCCTTAACTATTGGGGAAATATCTACAAAAACAAAACCACATTTCTTTCTTAAGGCTTATTCTCTCATGAATCATTGAGTCCTGCACTATCTTCTCAGTAATGTTGTCTGGAGATTTCATCGTTTCTACAGTAAAGACAAACTTATTTAAATACTACAAAGGTACGGAGGTAAGTATTTAAATCCACAAGTGTTAAAAGCTACCAGACAAATGAGAAAATTTAGTGGGAAACTCCATTATAGTCTTCATTCAAGGCTCATATCCTCCCCCTTGAAAAACTATCCATAATGTTCATGACCAAATAAAACTACAGGTATTTAGTCACATGAATAGATTGTGAAACGTCTAAAAGGACAAGACCTCCTTTCTTTGGAAGCAATGATGAAAAATGGCAAGCTATGGACCCAAATTTCATATGGATTTAGATCCATAAGTCTCATTGAGAGAGTGGACTGCCTTGACTCAATAATTAATGCCCTGGGAATTATTAGACTATGATTTGGATATTTTATGGATATTTTAAGTCAAGGACCTGTGTCAGTCAGGATGCACAGACACTTCTTTACAGAAAAAAATATTGTGCAGGTGAAACTGGGCTTGTTAGGTTTTTTGTTTTTTTGTTTTGTTTTGTTTTGTTTTGTTTTTACGTACTTTAATTGTAAGTAAGCCGTTTCTAATTGACTTGAATTTTTAAAAACATAAAACATTGTGCCTTCATTTTAATTTGCTGAAAGAATATATCTTTAAATGGAACTGTTATACTTCATATTTATTGAAAATGGGTGATTGGAATATGCTTTCCAGTATTTTCCAACTTATTTTTTGGGCAGTTTATAATTACTATACTAAGCAATATTCAGTCTTTTAGTGACTAAATTTTAAATATGTACTGTCTTAAAGGACAAACATATACATAAGGTTTTGGGTTTTTTTTTCCCTCTTTCTCCCTCTAAAGGCATCTTCAGCCCCCAAAGCCCTATAGAGTACAATGTCTTACTCAGC
The DNA here is from genome assembly GCA_026826555.1 of Tolypeutes matacus. Taxonomy (NCBI): domain Eukaryota; kingdom Metazoa; phylum Chordata; class Mammalia; order Cingulata; family Chlamyphoridae; genus Tolypeutes; species Tolypeutes matacus. The sequence goes on from JAKSZT010054262.1 coordinate 5,077,214, forward strand.
GCTGGAAGTGTAGCTCCTCTGACCTTCCCCACAGGTCACCATCATTCCATCCTTTTGGAAAATTTGACTCCATTCACACAGTATGAAATAAGGATACAAGCTTGTCAAAATGGTGAGTCTTTTAGACATTTGGCCTGGGTCAAAAACGTGTTTCATAAAAGAGAAAAATTTCATTTAAAAGGAATAGAGTCTCAGCTCAAATAAACAGGCTAACATTTCATTTCTTATTTGTAGTGGACTGTTTACCCAGAAAAAAAATCAGATCCTGGCTTTGAGTGAAGCATTATGCATTTCTTCACATTAAATCATGAATATTTAAATATATTAAAATGTTGGTTTTGCGAAGTCTTGTTTTATAAGGCACTTTAAAAGAAAAACACCTAGGAGTCATTGATAGTGTAAAATGAAACGGGTAATACAAAAATTACCTGGAAAATATGTCCACCTTGATTTTATTTAAATTTTATCCAGGAGGGGGGAGAGAAGAGCTATTTAGAACTTGAGTTATACCCAAATCTTACACATTTTACAGTGTTTGCCTGAACCCTATCTTGTGTGCATAAACTGTCACCTTGAGTTTCATGGCTTGGGCTAGTAGTGATCAGTGAAAGCTTCTTCCATCTGTTTTGTCTTAAGACAGAGTTTCCTCATCCCCCCAAATGGTAATTGCTTAGATGTAAACTGAGAATTAGAAGGGAAGAGCAGAAAATCAAGGGAGCTACATGTTGATTATTTCATTCATCTCCATTTCACATTAAATTCATATGTACATAGATTGATAGATATGGATACTATTGTATATATATGTATAAGTCTACATCTGATAATACAATATTGAGTACTCAATTGCTAAGACAATAAAAGATCTAACACATATCAGCATATAAAACATGTTACTTCATCGTAGACTAAAAAGAATTACCAGTCTTATACTCAACGTGTAGCTAGAGCTCCTGTCTTTCCATGTCCTTAAGAACTTCTGTTTCCAAATGAATCCCAGTTTCCTTAGAAATGAATCCTAGTTTCCTATGCTTCATCTCAAAAATTAAATCAGTTTGCCCTGATCCAGCCTTCAGCTGATCAACATGGACATAGCTTTAAATTAATGTTGTTTTGATTTAAATGCAACGTCAACTTCTGCCTCTCCATGTCCCAGAAACTGTCCGATAGAGGTACAGTATCCTTCATATTAATGGTTTGATTCCTGTGAGAATGTGTGTGTGTGTGTGTGTGTGTGTTTAAATGCTGGTAGATGTAAGACATTATTAGGAGCTTACAAGATGTGTAGGTCATACACACTTGTGAAATTCAAGCACATTTTCACTTTCTGGCTAGAATGACTGCAGTAAATTAGAGAAATCTCAGTTCAGACAAGCATATGCTTTATTGTCAAAGCCTTTGTAAATATGTGGTTAATTAGTGGATTTTCTAAAAATGATTCCCTATTTAATTGTTCATATCCTATAAAGTTGTATAGTACTAGTCCAGAATATATATACAAGTGTGTATACAAAAGTACAGATAAATTGATTTTCATGATATTCTTAACCCTCTATGTAACTCTTTTGCCTGCTTTACAAATGACTAAAATCCTTTATTTTTTCCTCGGAGGTTGTGGAGTTAGCAGGAGGATATTTGCTAAAACATCTGAAGCAGCCCCAATGGATCTTAATTCCCCTGCTCTTAAGGCACTTGGATCAGCCTGCATAGAAGTTAAATGGATGCCTCCTAAAAAACCAAATGGAGTCATCATCAACTACTTTATTCACAGGTAAGATGGGCTATTGCTATTCTAATTATTTAAGAATGTGAAATATTCCAGGCCTGTAGAATTATCCACATTTTCTATTTCCATACTGGAATGGATGGAATTCACATTTTTTGGAGCATCCCCTACGTACTAAGACTGGGAACTTTTACACATGATCTTAGGGGGAAAGCCCATAACTACCATGTAACATTTTCTGCTTGAGACCTGTTTGAAAGACTAGACATTATAGTTAGCTGATCTAAGCCTTACATTTGATGAAGTGGTAGAGCAATCCTCTAGACCTCAGTGACCAAGAGAACATAGTAGTGCAGAGGTAAAACCAGTTCTGGGATGAGAATTCTAATATTTCCCATCACTTATTATGAGAAGTTGAATAAGCTTCTTATCCTCAAAAGATGTTGCTTGTCGTATGCAGAAATTGTGATTCTACAGTTGCCATCTGTTTTGGGTCTCCATCCAGCTGGATGGATGGTGTTGATGCAGCTTATTTACACCATCGTATGCATAATTTATTAAGTTTATGCACATAAAACGAAGGAAAGAAGGAAAAAGAGAGAGGGGGAGGGGGAGGGAGGAAGGGAGAAAGCAGGAGAGAGAGAGGGAATGAGAGAGAGAGACAGAGAAAGAGAGAGAGAGAAAGAAAAGGGGAGGAGAAAGTAAAACACAGTATCAAGGAGGACAGAGCCTGTCACCTGAGAGCTTGTGAAGACAGAATACACTGGCAGATAGAAAGGATTTGCAGATTGAAACCCCATTCCAAAAGCAATGTATCCCCATTTGGTATACAGAGCACAACACATTTTTCTCTCAGATCCTCACCCTCTACTTCAACGCCCTTTGTTAGTCTCCCCTGAGCAGCCTCACAGCTTCCCTTGTTTGATCCTACTCCCTGAACACATAGTGACACTTAATTTAGGCTTTTCTTGTAACTTTAAATATTGAAACCCTTCCATTCAGATCAGTCTTCAGTGATGAGTTAAGAGTTTGTGGGAAAACCATGAAAGTAGAGAGCATTATTGCATTTCTGTTATGTAAATGGCATTTCCGAAAGTGAGCAAGCCAAATTTCTTCTTAGCAAACATTAATTTGAAGGATAATATTTCTGATTCAAATACACATGAACATATAAAAATGGCTAATGCGAATTTACATTTTACGCTAAGCACATTAACGCGGGCTCTAAAATGCCCATCCTCTTGAAATAGTTTTCTTTCATCTACTTTATGCTAATTGTATGAGAAAAGCACATCAAATTCCTATTCTGAATAAAGGGAAATAAAGTATCTGTTATAGGCCAGGACGTGGCTTCACTCTGTTGGTTTTGTAAATAAAGCTCATGATCACAGTGACTATTCCATGGCAGCTATAGAGAGGAAAACAGGAAATATAATGCAGAAAGCCCGCTTCAATGAAAAGTACTGTAAATTGAATTTGACAGCATTTGATGGCATTTGATTATTCTAGTCACAGCCAAACAATGATATAAAGAGTAATATGAAACAGAATGTGTTACTGCCTAGCTGACTCAAAAGCAATAAACCTTCCTCCAATGTGACACAATCACTTCACAATCATAATTGTAGCCTGTTTGATACCTCTGAGTACAGCAGAAGGGCACTGACTGACATAGATACATTTTGTTTTTTATTTAAAGTGAAATGAAAATGGCGCACTGGGCCTCCAGATACAATCGTTATATTCACCTACATAGGCATGAATCACTTGGCAGTTATTTCAGTTGAAGTTTAAATGTGCTTATACAACAACAATATCAAATTTTTCTTAGATAGCTGCAAAAAAAAAAAAATCAGAAATTTCTAAGGACAGAAATGGAATATAGATACAGAGTCCTTTTTCATTCTGGGACTACTGTAGAGCCCCTTACACAATTACAGTCACAATCCTGCCGTATTTCTTGGGAGCCTATGGCATGTAATTTCTACTTCATCCTTTGCATCCTCTTGCTTCTATCACCACCAAAGGAAATACATTTAGCTCACACCTGTGTGGTTGGGTGATTGGCCTAGGCAGATATTTTCATTAAATTGTAGAGCGCCTACTTGCCAATCTCATTTGGAAAATGCTTGTCACTCTGCTCTTACCAATCCATCAAATAATTTCCCCTTGGTCAATCTCTTCTATTGTTTAGATACTGACCCCAGTCACATCCTATTAAAAAGTGTCTGCCCTCATAAAGAAATAAGATGTTTATGATTTTTAAAACTCCAGTAAGGACAAGACTATAAATACTATCACTTCTGTTTAGGTTACTTACTCATTTGATATTTCAATAAGGCTATTTTGTTGATTACATGTGAGTCAAAAAAGAGACGATTTCCTACAAAGTTTTAAAAGAATAGTAAATTAAGTTTACCAAGAAACCAGGGATAACGCTTATGTTAGTAGTTTTACAACCTGCTTATTGACATGGTATAGTCAAGGCCATATTGGGTTGTTGCTTTCTCCTCACAGTAAATTTGATTTGCATAATATTCCTTAGCATTCCCTACATATTACAATTTTTAAAAAATGATCTGTAACTTTGTAAATGGCAGAATCTCATCATTTCCATCTAAAAGATCTACCACTTTTTCTTAGGACTTGACAAAATACTTAATAAAATGGTCTTCCCCACTAGAAGCTTTCATTTTGACACAAAATTTCAAGGGGTTTATTTATTTTCATAAGTTGTCTCTTTAATTAAATAAAAAGATTTGATCAACTTATAATAAAAGATAAAAATATGCACAAAACATGATCTAAATACCTTATAAATAGAGCATATGTTGAACTTTCCTTCTTAGTGTCCAGTAAGGTGGTTCTGGAGGGTGAATGATGTAGAAGATTATTCTAAGCAGGGAACTGCCAATGATAATTTTCAAGAATGGATAATTGAGTTAATCTAATAAATTAAGAAAAAGGGGGCTTCGAATCAAAGTCAAAGGAATTTTGGTGGAATACAGTTTGTGTTGTGCGGAAAGATAGATATAGATATGGATAGGGACACACACACAAATATGTACAAACCTACTCAGGGAGATACAAAGATATGTGAGACTTCAGCCCTACTTCCAGTGATCTCCTTTATAATAGGAGATATAAGACAAGCCGAAAAAATGTAATATGCAAGAAGTATAAATTTTTACCAGAATAGGCGTGGAGTATTCATAGAAAACTTCATGAAGTCAATGGCATTTGAACTAGGCCTTGCAAAATAAAATTTTAATGGCAATTTAAATAGTTTTAAAAATTACATTTTAAAAAAAAAGTTTTAACAGTTCTTATCCATGACATACATCAATAAAATTAACCACTGTTAAATTTCAATATATATTAGCATAGATATTGTCTCTATATATTTTTCCTTTACATAAAATATATCATATTGTGCCATAATTTTCATACTGCCCTCCAATTTGGGGGGGAGCATTTGTTAATTTTTCTTACCGGCTCATTTCTTTTGACCCAAAAATATTTTATTCTATGGATGTATATCATATATTCTTTAACCAGTTTTCTGCTGATGGCCAAACTGGTTATCTCCAAGTTTTCATTACAACAATGATTCTCCAGTAAACATCTTCACAATGAATAAATAAATGGAAGATAAATTGTAGAAGTAGAATTTCTGGGTCAAAGTTTTGTGCATTTTAAATTTTGGGGGATTGCTAAATTTTCTTCCAAAAATGGTATATAAGAATTCTGAATTCTGAAAACTCCAAACAATATTGCATCTTATTTTCAAACTTTGCCAACTCATTATGACATCTTATTATTGTTTTAATGAAAATTGTTGTCATGATACATTAAGTTGATCATTTTATTAAATATTTACTTGCTATTTATATATGTATATATATGTGTGTGTATGTATATGTATATAAACATATAAATATGTAATATATCCATAGATAATTTTCTATTGGATTATTTCTTGTTAATTTGCCTGTGTTCATTGTATATTAAGGAAATTATCCTTTTAGTGATCATATTAAAAAATAATGCATCATTTATTTATTTCAGCACTTTTGTGGCTTTACTCTTTATTTCTAAATGTAGACTTTATTTTGATATAAGCAATAAGGTTTTTAAAAATCTAGGATTTCATTTTTTAAAAATTATCCAGTTTCTCAACATCACTTCGTAATTCACTCATTTGAAATACCACCCATACAAAATCCCCATGTGTCATGTCATCTCATCTATTTTGTGAATTTGTTTTACATTTCATTTGTGGCAAATAGGAATTAACAGGCAGAACCTGATGGAGAAGACATCACAGGTGATAAAATTAGTAGAATAAGCAAAATCCTGACGAGTGAAATCATGGGGCTCAGGTTTTGTGGTATTCAGGTTTTGCTGGAGCCGTTATTATCTGCAGGTGAAATTTAGAGGATCAGCTTGGGAGTAGATGATGAAAGACTTTAAATACCAGGCTAAGGAGTTTAGGTTTTTAATCAAGAGGCAATGTGAGGTGTTGAAGGTTTTCGGGCAAAGCATAGAAGCAATGTGCTATAGTAGGAAGAGCATGAGATTTGTAGTGGGAAGACATGGATTCCAGGTCTTGGCTCTGCCTCTTAATAGTTTTGTGACCATTGGCAAGTGACCTCTGTTCCCTAAGCTTTAATTTTTATGTAAAGTTAGATTAATAAACTTAGAAGATAATTAGCCTCCCAGAATTTTGTAAGAATTAAATGAAATAGCATATGTGAAATTTCTGTGTTAAACTTGAATCATGGCAGTTTTCCTAGGCATGCTGTCCAAAGCTGTGCCTTAGGAAGACAAATCTGGCAGTTGCGGATACATGTTTTAGGACAAGTAAAGAGGGTCTTGATAATAAAAGAAGCAGGTTGAAAAATAATATATCTATTACAATTCTGCTTTTCTATTGAATATATATGTTTTACATGTTTATGTGCAGAAAAAAATGTCTGAAATGTTAAAATCTCAAAAAGTGTTAGCAGTTCTTATTTCTGAGTGATAGGTTATGGATGACTTTTTAAAATACTTCTGTTTTGTTCATCTGTAATTTTTAATTATTTTTCTATAATCAATTTATAATATTGTAAGAAAGACAATATATTATATTCATTGAGTCCAAATGCAACTTATCATCACCCTTTACTTCTTTATATTTTACTATTGCCCTCTTTCTGTGACTATCACTCTCACTTTTTTTTGTAGCAACCAAGTTCCGATCAGAGAAGAAAAAACACACCAGTTATTTTAACAGAGAGAATTTAATATAAGTAATTGGTAACTTGTTATGAATTTGTTAATTTGGTAACTGAGAGGATAAAAAGAGGACTCTAAATATCATAAATGTGACAACTGCAAGAAGCACTATCACCTTCATGGCCTAAAGAACAAAGAGAAACTGTTGGAATTATTAAAACACAGGGCTGGGACCCATATATCCCAGGAGGGGTTGCCAGCCAGCTGGTGCAAATGTCTGGGAGAGTGAAATGAAGTTTGTTCGTTGGAAAAATTGTGAACTGGAATATCTGCTCCTAAATGGGGAAAGGCCTGCTACTTCCAAGGTGAAGAATCCTTGCTGGGAGATGCTCACTTAAAGAACAAACAGAAAACAAATAGCAAGGAGCAGTTTTTTCTGCTTTTAGTTTTCTGGTCTCCCTCTTGTGCCCCCTATTGGCAGATCCCAACATAGAGTTAGCTGGTAAAGTGGAAATGGGGTCTGCTAAGTCCCAGCTCCACAAAGCAGAAGATAGAAAGGTAGTTTTACAGCTGAGAGACAATTACATAATATAGGAACATTTTCTCATTAACCAGTTTCAGGTATCTATGACTCCTCTTTTCGACCAGTCAGTCACCCAACCATTGCTTCAGAAATTATAAATCATGTAATACAGAGTGCCATGCTTTACTAGGTACTGGGAAGATATAGATGAGCAAGAAATTGTATCCAGGGAACTTGTAGTATAATGTAAGAAAGAAAAAAGGAAAATACATGAAATAAGGTAACGAGTAAATCAATAAAGAAGAGTTAACACATAGGAAGATATAACTGAAAGAAAAATAAGGGAGAGACTTTCTGGAGAAGGTCACTTGGGGTACAATTTTAAAAGATGAATTGAAGATAGTCTAAAGAAAGGAGGAAAAAAGGACAGAAGATGGGAACATAAATTCCAAATGACATAGGCAGAACAGAATTAACAGATTTCAAAGCCATGGAAGCATAGACTATCATGTAATATTAGGAATCAACAGGCAAGGATTTGGTTATAAATAGAACATAAATGGGAATGAAAATCATGGACAGTGAATCTGAAGTGGGAAGCATAGGCCAATTGCATGGGCAAATTACTAAAAAGTTTTAAATAGGATTAAGTATTAAAATTTTTGACAGGAAGAAGTCTTAACTTTTTTGGAAGATCTTTGACATCTCTTCCTCTCCAACACCAGAGCACCCAATTGCTCCACAAAGCTTGAAAATCAACCTCTTCAAGGCATTTTACAAATCACCCATGTTTCCATTTCCACTACCATCAAGGTAGCTTGGGATCCACATTTATTCCAAAATGGACTAAGATGATATCTTCATTGTGTGATTACCTGTTCAACGCAGCAGCCTTTAGATAACTACCAGATCTGTCTTCCTAAACATGGCTTTGAACATCATTTCTATGGGGGATAACTTCATTTGTAACACACATTACATTTTACTCAGTGCTTTTTCATATGCATTATTTGATATATATATCTTAGAAAATTCTGGGAAGTTTATTTTACTTTTTAAGATTATTGACTCCAGTTCACAAAATGAAATGGAAACTAAAGAACATGGGTGAGTTTGCCCAACGTCATGTAACTAGTAAGTGGCAGATTCAGTCCCTGGAACCTATTTCCTTTGACTACAGGTATTTCTTTCAGACTATTTTTTAAAATAAATATAGAAGTATTTTCAATATTCCTCGTGGATTGGGGGTTGCAGTTTCAAAACCTTAAAATTGTTGTGGGAAATTAATTGGGTTATAGAATTTTGTTTTAATTACTTTTAAAGATAAATACTAAGAGTTGCCAGGAGGGTGAGGAAATTAGAAACTCTTAAAAAGATTATAAACTACATTGAGACAATATAGAGTATGAATGCCTTTATATGCATAGTTCCTAGTTTTAATACTTCTTATTTTTCTTTCCTTTTGTGTTAGGCAACAGTAAATTAATTCTAGTTGGGAAAAGACATTACTGAAGTATCTCCCCAATGGCTTAAGCAAAGAATAACCATTTGGCTATTTGGAGGAAAATATAAATGTGATTTCCCTAAATACTGAATGTTCAGGAGGAAACATGTCCAGTTAAGTGAGCAGTTGAGTCCTAAATCTTAAGTAGATTTGAAATAATTGTGGCCTACTCAACTGCTTCTGTTCAAAGTTTATTCAGACATTAAGATATTCTGATTTTAGCACTGCAGATGGAACATTTGCCTCACCATAATTTTACTTCATCAAATATTAAATAGTGATAAGAAAGGCTTAACCACACTGCATCCTTTAGTTGTTTTGGTGGATAAACTTGAGGCTAGCATTATACTTAATCTCTTAAATAGTATAGATTTTAAAAATTCACACCTTCAGGCAATTTTTTTTACGAATGTCAGTTTTAGGAAAATGACTACACCTCAATTTGGGAATTCATGAGAGCAAAATAAAAATTAATTGAATTGCCATAGAAAGGTTGAAGCTAGGCAAAATAGGAATTTTATTTCTCCTTATAAGTTCATATGTTGGTTTGCTGTATTATGTTCCTAGCAAACACCTTTTTTAAAAAAAAAATCATTGAGTAGAGTCCTTGGCTGTGAGCCCTGAGGTTCTCATTAGAATGGATCCCTCCCAATGACACACCTGGTACCTGATATCTGCAGCAAGTACAAAGGCCAAACCCGGCAAACCTACACTGAGTGTAGAATCTGGCCCACGCATGGTAGCGAGTGATAATGAGGTGGGTTGCCGAACCGTAATTGCAGGTCACTGAGAGGTATCTGTGAAGCCTCTATCGCCTCCAGCAGGAAGCCTGTCATTGTTCATAGTTAGGTCATAATGATTTATCAACTTGGGAATCATCAAAGTCCCAAAGCCAAAGATTTTAAATACCCTGCCTTTTTGTGAAAGATAGTGTCATTTACTTTGTCTTAATAACCCTTTACATTTTGATGGAGCTGGTTAATCTGATATGGCAGCATGAATATCCCAGCATCTGAAGAGTGTGCTAATTAAATACTCCTAACCGCCTGGAAAATCTCTCTGTATTCATCAGTCTCATCTCAACTAGAGTGTAAGCCACAGGAGGAGGGGATCCATTTCTTGGTAACATTTGTCCCAACCTAGCATATGACCCTAGTAAGAAATAAGAGTTGATAGTGATGAGGCAAAGCTGCAGAAAAACTATGAAATTATACCTCTTAGCCACTCATTCAAAAAAACTTTAAAGAAACTTTTGAAAATTTTGGGCTCAGATGCTGTGAATACAGAAATAAACCAACCGCAATTGTTCAAGGACTTCCCCTTTTGATTAAGTCTACATCTAGATAAGCAAAAAAGCTGTTCCAAATGACATTTAAAGATATTTGAGGCCATCTAAACAACTAACAATTTCATTTCTTTTATTTAGCTATTTAATGCTATCTATATTCAATACCAAAACTGGGCCCTAGATTTGATATCAATAAAATCTAAGGATGGGACAAAACAGGCCCTTTCTCAGGCAGTTGAAAGGACTTTTGGAGCATATTCTGTATTTTACTCGGTTTTAGAAAAGACATCTAAAAGGAATGCGACATTTGCCTTTTCAAGGTCTTTAATGCCAATTCCTATTATATGACATATTATTTGCATTAATTGGCATATATCAGTGCTGTCTTCTTTGTTCAACCATGGGCTTTTGGGGTGAGGAGTGGCTTTATCTTGGTTATCCTGATCCTGGTACAAGGTCAGGTGTATAATAAGAACTCAATAAGGGATTGTTGATGAATACAAGACAGAGTGGTCCTTACTTTGAAGGACTGTGGTTTAATTAAAGGAGAAAAATCCAAGCATAGGGAAATGGGGAAAATTAATTTAAAGCATTTTTAAACATCCTGGAAACAAGTACAAAATGACATTTTGCTAGATCAATGTGAAGGTGAACCTAAGTCTTTTCTCCTTACTTCCTTATTCTCTGGTAGGCTAGCTGGGACTTGTTGACCTGACAAGCTCATGATTCTAGGAGCAGCAAAAGGTCCAGCCTCGATGCTCAAAAACTTTTCAAGTCTCTGTATCACATTTTCTACTGTCCCATTAGTCCAGGGGTTCTTAACCTTTTTTATTCCACAGACCCCTTTGCCAGTCAGGTAAAAAACCACAGACCCCTTACTAAGTCCACACTATACTGTGTATTATTTAATAAATAGATCACACCCGCACCAGCACATCCCCACAAGAATAATGTTATTTGAATTTCAATTCAAGCTCATGGACCCTTTGCTAAGAACCCCTGAATTAGTCAAAGGAAGTCATATGGCCAAGCCCACAGTGAGTGTGAGAGCATATTAGCAAAAGGCATGGATACAAAGAGACTTAAACAAATTGAGCCACTTACTGCAATTTGCCCAATAGAGAAGGGTAAGCCCTCCCAATAATATCAGTTTCTAATAATGGTATGAAGTATGATTCCAGTTGTGCAAAAAATAAAACCACAATATAACTGCATACACACACATAAATGATATAGACAAAGCTTTAGAAATATATGATAATTAGTTAATAGCGCTCATCTATATACTTCTCTGTTCTAAATTTTTAAATACAGGTTTGTTTCTATGTATTGCCTATGAATTCTTTTCTTTTTTTTTTTTTTAAGAAAAAAGGTCTGGAAGGTAATACAACAAAATGTGATTAAGGGTGATTTTGCTTTATGTTTAATTTTTTTAATTTTTTCAGTATTTTCTGTGTTTTCTATGAAGTATATGCATTTTTTAATGAACAACATATATATATATGCTGCATTTATATGAATATATATATATATGCATTTATATGCATATATATATGCATATATATATGAACAACATATATATATGCTGCATTTTAAAAATGATACTGAGTCAGGCTCTGGTGGACCCTGCCATCTGGCCTTTCATTATCAAGACACCAGCAAGGGACAGTTGCAAAGTTGAGTGGATAAGAGATTCTTCTAAAAAGCACTTTCTTACTGCATCTAAAATTTTGTTTTGAAGTGTGCAGCTGTCACTGGTTGCCTTCTTGGTTTCCTTTCAGACGTCCCGCTGGCATTGAAGAGAAGTCTCTTTTGTTTGTCTGGTCAGAAGGTGCCCTTGAATTTATGGATGCTTCACATACTCTGCGGCCTTTCACGCTCTATGAATACCAGGTTAAAGCCCTTAACTCCAGGGGCTCAGTGGAAAGTGACTGGTCAACCGCGCGGACCCTGGAAGCCCCACCTCAGGATTTGCCAGCTCCATGGGTTCAAGCCACCAGCTCTCATTCAGTTCTGCTGAACTGGATGAAGCCAAAATCTCCCAACGGCATCATTTCCCAGTACCACGTGATCTACCAAGAGAGACCTGGTGATCCGACATTTACTGTCTCTACTGAGCATGCTTTCACAGTGATGGTAAGAATTTAGAAAAAAATGGCTGATATTGATATGATTTGTTAATATGTTGAAATTCATTTCCTTGTTATGTTATCTTTCCTCACTTAGGGTTTAAGTATGAAAATCGCTTACAAGTGAAAAGAAGCAATATGGTTATGTAGATAAGATACTGAATTAAGCGTCAGGAAGACTGGGGATCATTTTGGGGGACACAACTAGTTTGCATTATCTCAAGCAAACAAAGTCATCTCATTTCCTGATTTCCGTATCTGTTAAATGTGAATAATTAAATGTGCCCCTCCAACCTCATGGGGTTGAGGTTTGGATAACATTAGACAGAATATTCAATTTTCCAGTTACTCAAAGAGGTAATGATGTCATATAAATAGGGGCAAAGTCACATGTACTATAACTTAATGGTGATTTTTCTAGGCTGGCTCCATCTGGGCCCATAGCACGACTTTATTCATTTCACCTGGTATCTCCTAGGCACTTTCTTCATACCTGCCATAAACATGTTCTATATGAAATAAACAGGATGGTCCTTACCTCAGAGAGCTTTCTCTTTTATAATATTACAGAGGTGAGAATTGTGCATAGGGAAATTATTAGAAGAACTAGTATTATGGCCGCCATATTGGTATTAAGAGTCCAAAATCCACCACTGATTAGCTGTAAAGCACAAAACAAGAGAGAATGACATTATATACAAAAATGTGTTGGGCAAGAAATGCTCTGGGAGGTCAGCATGAAGCCCTTTTACTGAAGAGGCTTCATAGAGAAGATGGAACTTTGCTGTCTTAGGATTTGAATATGTATAGTTTTCAAAATGTGCCAAGATCTTATTAAATTATGAAAGCCCCTCATAAAAAGAGCAAAATGAAAAGACAGCATAAAGCATTATTTTAAAACACTAATCTATGTTCCTTTGCTTCAAATTTAGGTAGTCCAATTTATATGAAGCTTATCTTATGGAATGCAGCATTTACCAAAATATCTAATAGAGGGAAAATATATTTTAATGCAACACTAGATGAATCTTTTTAAATGAATAGTTTAAATAACATGTTTTCCTGCCTTCCCTATGTTTAATTTTTCTCTGATGACTAAGATATAAGCAACATATGAATGAAGGGATAATGTTAAGAAAATCTTCATTTTTGTTTCAGAATTTGTACTTTATATTTTTTCATTTGATACTTAATTATCTTTATATATCAGAGTCTCACATATCACATCTAGATATTTCATTAAAAGCATTAGAAGCCATGTTCTTAAGTGCAGATCTTTTCAGTTGATATCTCTTCCTTGGGGGGAAGTGTTAATTCTCAACAAATCCTTGGAACTCTTGTCCTAAACTTCAACACTGAAAGCAGAATTTTTTTGTGAAGCTACTGAAAGACCCTTGATAATAGCTTTCTGAGTGAAACACCTTAATGAAAATATGTTTTTACTGAAAGCACCAGTATTGCAATGCTTAAACCATCTGCTTTTTTAAAATACGGCTTTTAGGGCATGATATTAATCAGTTAATTTCCCAAAATAAATTCTATGAGAATTCCCCTATGGAAAGCCATAAAAGTTATCCCTTCATAGGTGGTTTCATTTTACAATACAAGACTTAACATGACCAATGATTTCATGAGCTTTCTCATTTATTTAATCTGCTAGATACTGTTTCACTACAAAATTCCTGACAAAGAGGAAGGCCTTTTGCTTCAAACTTTAAGCTGCACAGGGGCCTGTGCACATTGCTCTTCTCTACATATTTTCTATTCTGACAGCCCTGGAGTTCTGAACTCCTCTTTTTCTAAAGAGTAATCCATACAGTGCTAAAGAGAATAGCCAGGATCAAGAAACAGTAGTATGTCTATATTCTATTTTTGAATGTGTATGCGTGTGTGTATGTCCAAAGTAAGTCCCCAAAATCTGGATCTTTGGCCTTTAGACTCCCAAGAGAAGGCTTCATTGTTTTCACCAGGAAGGAGCCCATTGAGTATTGAGAACATCATCCATAAAGCAACACAGCAACCTGGGCTGTGTTCAGATGTTCTGGTCACAAGGCCAACTTTCCAGGGCAGCAGGTCACTATGACTCCTTACACCTTTGAAAGAGGTCACCAGGAAAAGACACCATTGTCTTTCAGCTTCATCCATTCCTACATTCCTGAGAGACTGTAAATTTAAAAATCCTCTATTTTTTTAAGATATCTAGAGAAGGAGCTTCTATAACTTAATTCCAATGCTCTATATTCTTCACCATCCCTTTTAGCCTAGCCAAATACTTCCACCTGTAAACTAAGTCCATCTCTTCCTCTTCTGAACAGCATGAGCCTCCAGGGTCAAAAACAAATTATTGAAGATCCAACCCAATTTGGCAAATAGTCATTGAGTGCTATATTCAATATGCCAACACTGAATCCTACACTTAGCTCTATTGTTGAAGTCTTCCAGGGACTGGGCCCTTGGGCAGAGCAGAGACTGTGGGTAACCAAGTCTCAGATACAGGTTATTATTGCTGATCATTTCAAGTTTCTGAGCTTCCCTAGTTCTGCCACTCATGTTTAGATGACTTCCTTTTAAATCCCTCTCTGAGTACCTTCCTGGCTTTACTTTCTGTTCCTCTAATTCCTGAGCCAGCTAAACATTTTCACTGGCTCCTTCCCCTTTCTGTGACTACCCTAGGCAGTTTTTCAAGTTTTTGTTTAATTGACCATTCTGGCTGAAATTTTCCAGAACAAAGGAACCACATTCTCAATTAATGAGACACAGAGTCCAATTCCACAATTGCAGGACTATATTACACTTTGCAGGCTCGCAAGAGGTATCTCTAATGTCCCTCATTAGTCCCATGTTTATTGGGATCCCATCTCTGCAAGAGGGCACACCAATAACTTGCCCATGGTGAAGGCACCATCACTAACTTGTCCCAAGGTCTTCCCAGAGTTGTTTACAAACAGGTGGACATTGCTGGGAGAGCCACATAAAACAGGTGCAATGAAGGCATGAATCCTGCTGGTGGTGGCAGTGGATGAAGAACTGGCAGTGGGGGCCCTCCATGGGGGTGGGGAGCATATGTGTTGGCAGGAGTAGCAGCAGCAGAGGCAGCAGGAGAGGATAAATGGAAAGAGTGTGGCTTTTAATGCCTCACGAGCTTCTCTCCCCACCTCATGAAAAGTTTCATCTCCCTTTGGGTCTAGGCTGGTCCTTCTGAGGGAAAAATAGAGGTATCTAGACTCTTAGCATCTCCTCAGACCAAAACCCTCCACTACTGAAAACAAGCTTTAGGTAGGAGTCCTTAAACTTCCTTCCCAATTAGTTCTGTGATGAATTGTGTGGTGTCAAGAGAGAAACTGTATTTAGCCTTGCTTGGCATGCAAAAGTTCCGTGGTGGTACTTACAGGGAACACTCCTGGCGCGGTTGGCGAAACTGCTGCCACCATTCAGGGTTTGTTTGCTTTCTCTCACTGGCACCTGCTAAAGCACTGGCAGAAATAACTTGGGATTTAAAGGAGAAGGTGGTTTACCTGTTAGTCTGTGCTCTAAGTATATCCCTGCTTACCCCACAGGGTTATAAAACATCAAGCCCAGATCATACATTTTGCCCAGTACTCTGAAAGATAGATGGTACTTCACTCTGTGTGGAGAATCAAGCATAAGGTGCTGAGTGGGTAAGCAAATTGCATGGGTCACTAAAAGTTGGCTTCTAATTTGGGAATAAAATCCAGAATGACAAACTCTAGTGTCTACAATCCAGTTGCCAAACTCTCTTTCCCAATGTCAAGGAGGAGGTTTTCAAAATTTCCTCGTGTTTCTGTTTCAAAATCTCTTTACCATTAAGTAGGTATGTGATAAAAAAAAATATGAGATGGTTCTTAATCCACCATATTATGGAGAGTTTATAAGTAAATTGGTGAATTCATTTTTAATCCCATTTTCATTTTGGTTTAGTATAATGTAAAATAGTCTTGCTCTTTACATATGATCTGAAGTTAGTTATAGCTCTGAAAATTTGAGGTTTCTTAGCCTTTTCTCTCCAGACCCATTTATAAGACAATACAAATACTCTGAGAGATCTGGCTATCTAAAGGTGCTTCTTTAGTGACTATCTTTTTAATATGAAGAGAAATTTGGTAATAAAAACCATTACCAAACTTTCAGCATCAGCTCTATAAGCTCAGTTTAAACATCTCATAATATGATCTAACTATGCTCTTCTTTCTTTTATAAAAAAGAGTCAAAAATATGGATAGGTAAATGTTACACAAAATAATGAACACTTGTTAGTATAACCCCCCCAATTTTTTTTTTTTTTTTTAAGATTTTATTTATTTATTCATTTACCCCCCCTTGCTGCTTTGCCCGCTGGGTCAGCCAACCACGCCATGCGGGCGGGCCTGCCCCCACCAGGAGGCCCTGGGAACCGAACCCGGGGCCTCCCATATGGTAAACAGGAGCCCCACTGATTGAGCCACAGCTGCTTCCCACCCCAAAATTTTTATACTAATGATATATCTAATTTGACATGAACTTTTCATTTACTAGCCTTACATTATCTTTATCCTTAAAAAAAAAAAACAACAATACCCTACCAATTGCAAATATATATTGGAGAGTTTTTGCTTGTTGTTATTGTGGATGGAAGCCATATAAGTCCTTTTGAGCTCCATGTCACTATTTCTTTGAAAGAACTGTATTTTTCTTCAACCAATCTCTTCCAACAAGCTCAGTAAGAACTAGGGCAGGTACTATGGTCTTCCAGTCACTTTCAGTGGCAAGAACCAGTCCAATTGGATAATCAAACTCATTTTCAGGTCTTAAAAAAAAAGTCCAGTCTAAATCAAAGACTGACTTGTGTTTAGGGATTGCCATTGGGAAGAAAAGACATGGTTATTTTCTTCACGATTCTTCAGTTACCTCTTCTCCTCTTGCTGATTCCATCAAGATCATGGCAGGGAAGGAAGGATTAATTATTAATTAATATTGTTCTAATCTATCTACCATTGCCCTCTGAGGTACAGGTGCTTCATGGGATTTTCTCCATGGGCTGTGTAGAGTTTGCCCATGGGATATTCCATGCTTCACAGATTCCCAGTGCAGGCAATACACTCTCTGGCTAGTTTCTTAAACCCCTGAAGGCCCACCCCCTAACATCCTTTACTTCTGGGGGCTCCTCTCCTGAGCAGGCAGCCAGTAGTGGGATCCTATCATATTGAATAAGCCCTGATTCTTTCTTTGGCATCTGCTAGACCTTGAAAAACTTGTTCCACCAAAAGGTGAAAGGGAGGCTTTCTCAACACAATCCTCTCTATTTGACCTACCATGCTGGATGAGACCCAGCCAGCCTCCGAACTTCAGAATTCATTAAATCAGTAGCAGGTATGAGTTTCTGTATTCGGCCATGAATCCAAACTCCTGGTCACATCAGAGCCTCAGAATATCCCTCTCTAGCCTAGTAGCAGCAGGAAGATTGCCCTGTGAGTTTCTTCAGCTCAGCAGCAAGCCACCTGCAGGGAGTGCAATGTCCATTGTACCTTCCTAGAAGACAACTCCAATTTCTTCAGGTGTTTCCTTGGATATTCCTCATATGGCTTGGGAGGAGAGGATAGAGAATCCTTACCCTCTCACTCAGTGGTAAGGAGACAAGCAAAGCTCTTGTGTCTCTGAGTTCCTTTCTTTAACTCATTTTTCATGAAGTGGGATCTTCTGTTACATAGGTTGTTGGAGGATAGGAGGGCTAAAGATGATAAGACTGATATGCTTCCTTTCTGCAAGTCCTGCAGGGATAAGTCTTAGCAGTTCCAGTAGAGTAACTTACAACTTATCTTTCTAAGTTTCATTCATTATTCCAAGACACATTCTTATTTCACATGCTGTTACACAACTAAATGGTCCCATCATCTTTCTAGTTGTTCCTTGAGTCCTTCCTCTCCCTTACTTCCATATCTAATTCTTCACTAAGTCCTATTGATTCTATTTCCAAAATTTATCTTAAATCCTTCTACTTGAAGACCACACTAGGATCCATATACATGTTGTTCTGGCCCACTGAAATGACTGGGTCCCTATACTTCAAATGGATCAGTCCCCTTTCTTAACTGTTAATACTGAACTAAAATGTTACTTAACTCACAGGATGTTGCAATGGCTATGTAAATTAATACGTATGCAAAGCCCTACAGAAATAGTAGATGGCAAAGTAAATAGACTATAAAACCTTAGAAATCCCACTAATTGGAATAAAAGAGGCTGGAATAAATTAGCAAATGTAGATAAAGTTTTGGTTTGTATAAGGCAACTGTACTAATTTGGTTATGAATGAAAGACTTTATGTTTTATATGTTTCAAGTGCTCCCCACCTTGCAAAAAAACTCTGAGTTTGCAAACTTAAGTGTTCCCTGATACCACACTGCCAATTTCCAGTTAATTTCCCAACAACAGTACCAGATTAGGCTCTATTTCCTTTCTAAGTCCCCTGAAATGAAAACATGCGTTTTTCCTCCCTGAGGTTTAGCACTGACTCATCTTCTCCCCACCATAGCATCCCATGCCAGCCACTTAAGAGCCCTCTTCAGTCTATTTCCAATCCAGATGCAGCTCTATTTATCTGCCATTCCTCTTCCAGGACCCCACCCTTTCCCACAGGTCGGGGATCAAATCAGCAGAGCATGAGTTCCTTTGGTAACACACACACATGCTTCCCAAAACACACAGATTCTGCCTCCACCTACTTCACCTATGCCAAAGAGTAGACTATCAGTATATGAGGGGCAGTCAGTGGATAGACTATTTGCCCTTTGGTCCACTGTGCTAGTTTCTGGCCTTTAACTGAATTATGAGGAAACCCTATTTAGACACCCAAGAATCCCACAGAGCCGTGTTAGAAACATATATGAAAATAAATGAACTAGTCCACATGATAAAAAGGCCCAGGCCATAAATTCAAAATATATGCCATTTCGCAGAGACAGCAATCTGTAAATTGCAGTGGAGGGCAGAAGTTAATTGAACTACTATGCTCTTGTCACAAGCAGAAAGTACCCACTACCTGAGACAAGATGGCTGCCCCAGAAGTACCAGATTACAGCCAAGAGATCATATCCTTAGCTCTGCAAGGACTTATGGGTTAGGGGGAAATCATACACAGATGACCAATATTTTTATGGTTCACAGCCGATCAAAGTGAAATTCAGCAGCTGTTCAGGACAAGTGACCACTGTAACGGCTGTAATATAACCTACTAAATAGAGAGGGAATTGCATTAGAGCAAGAGGTTAGCTGTGATTATCGGCAGGTGAGTGCTTTATTGAAGTTGAAAGACCATTAACATTGATAGAGTAATTATTTCAACTTGAAAGTAATTACCTTGATGGGTGATAACTTCTCTAGTGTTCCCAGATTTGATTGGGCCAAACAATTGTGAGCTCCTGAAGCCTAGAAAAATATTACAACAATACTGTGATTTTTAAATTACTGAAACCACTGTTGGAATATTTTAATTATGTTCAACAGTGAAAAGGTTTTACCTTACACAAGCTAGTGACCTCTCATGTAGAGAGACATTTGCTTTTTAATCCAAATGCAATGACCCACACCCACCACCTGTGAATACATATGTGATGGGCTTTCAAATGAATCTTTTTACCTAGATATAACTTTTAAGGTGAAACATCTTGTTAGTGCTGTACTTCACATCACTGATCATATCTATGAACTGGGAGAAGCAGAATAGCAAATATTTTCTGACATTGTCAGAGAGGGTTTAGTTCGTATAATTTATAAATTTTAAAAACGACCTCACACAAATTTAAAATTCTAGATGCCATGTATTGTGGATGGCAAATTTTATATTTTATGTAATTATGTAATTCAGTTGCTTAAATAAGTTTCTTGCTTGATGCCATGCAGCTTCACTACAAACAGTGCGTTGTCAGGGTGTTTTCTGTTTATCCACACTGGACATTAGCAAACAAAATGAAAGTTGAAAATCTGGGCTATTGCATCTCTGAAAACTCATGGACAAGTGAAAATATTTAATTATTTGCAGTTGAGGACCCAGACACATAAAATCTAATTAAGGCGATTGCATCCAAGAAATATTGTGGGGCTCTTCTAGTCCTCAGTTGTTTACCACTATTCTTTTTTGAGAAACTGCTGTGCTCAGAAACTACAGCAACTACTAAAGAAAGAAGAAACAGTGTCCTCTCTGGGACTCACAGTGTGTTTGGAGCAGAATAAGGAAAGAGACTAATGACAATATAATGAAAAAACAAGTATTTGATCATGCATAGGCATTAACGTATTTATAAATTCTTAAAAGAAACTGTGAGGACCCTAACTCACGCCCCTGATTCTAAACCCTGTATTCATCCTAGGGGACCACCAGCCACTGATAGAACGAACACAGGCTTCATGATTTCTAGTCATGCTGTCAGAAAAGATGAATGTGACATCACCTTAAAGTTCCTGGGTGATTCCTTAGACCTTTCTATCATCTTGGCAGGGTTTGATCAGATGATCAGCCAATCAATGACTATCTCTACAGCATCACTTCCCCAGAGTTTTTCTCTAATCAAAATCTCAGACTTTCCGAAGGACAAAACAGGTTTCCACCTGTTGTCAGAGAGTCAATAGAGAATGTTGTACCAAGTAATTAATAGGTTTCCTTTGTCTCCCAATCTCTGCTCTGGAATTCCTGTTCATATACAAAGTCATTGGGTCCCTCTTTCAGAAGAAACCAAAGTAACAGAAATCCCTGAGAAGCCCAAAGAGACTTGCTAACTGAAAAGTAAAATGACTGACTTGAATATGATGAAAGAGTAAGGGTTTGAGATGAAACCATCGGGAAAGTGATAAGAATTTATGAATTGAATTGTAAATCTTTCCATTAAGCCAGCCAAAGAGTGAAGAAATTGGGCCAATCTGACATCACATCAGAGTTCTTGCCACAGCAGGCTCATCCTGTGTCATATATGGCTGGGCTAAAGATTGTATTAAGGAGCCCCTCAGGTACTCTGAATTTAAAATAAGTGTAATAACTCATTTTTAAACATTTTATACGATACTTGGATTATTAAATACTCACATTACAAAATCAAAGAATTTTAATCCATTCAAAAGGTGCATTCTCTAACTCTGAAAGATAATGGGCATGTCTAGATAGTAAAATTACAGTGTATTTTAACAGATGTAAATGTTACTTTTTGACAAGACACAAGTAATGAATTTTATCATATAAGTTCCTATTGGGTGATTATGATACAGAATTTTATTTTTGCTAAGGCAATTACTAATGTCATGGCTGGATACCTGTGCCCATTAGTGGCTGGTTCTGTGTTTTTTTAGGATGGTTATTGATCTCTTGCTGAGCTGAGATTCAGGTTTTATGCCAGATAGCTTGATTAATGGGTTGGTTTCTATAAGTGGACTGAATGGGGATAGAAAGCAGGGGCAGCCTGCTCTGCCAACCCCAAATCCGTCAAGACGCATAGCTCATTATGAAACAGTTATCAAGGATACATGAAAAATTAATTGGGCTCAGTTTGATTCTGAAAAGAATCTGCTTTCTACTTGGCGCCCCCCACCCACCCACTCTTTCCAGATGTTGTGCACCGGCCCCTGGAGAAACAGCAAAGGGAGATGTATTAATACATTGTATTGATTAGATCAAGACCCCTGACAGTTATTTGTAGAGATACCATCTGGCTGCTGTTCGAATTCCTTCACCAAAAAACAGGACGTGACATGTTATTAATCTCAACTCTCTAAGTATAGACAGTTGCCTTTTCTGCTAAACCGCATTTTACCATTCCGTAGGAGATGGAGGCAGACCTGAAGGGTGCAGAAATTAAGGTTATTACACAAATTGAGCCATATGGTCCAAATATTTCAGCAAGAAAATTGCCAGGCAATAAAAATTGCTCCTGCCTTCCTAATGGTGTAAATTACAGTTTAACCATGGCTCTAATGATGTCCTTCTGCCGCGCTTAACTACTGTTACATGAAGGACATTGTTTTAAAAATATAAAAAACAAGTAAATGCCAGCAGCGTGTTTTACAATCTGTTAGTGTGTCATTAAGAACACTGTCAGAATTACATAAACATAATGGTAGGCAACCCAGCATACAAAAGAACTCGTACAGAAAGAGAAAGTGTCTTGAAAACTCTCTATCTCTGTAATGTCAAGAGCACTGTCCCCACTGGAAGTTTTCCAGGGAGAAAAGCCCTGTCCAGTGCTTTATTCTAATTCTCTTGAGTGCCTCAGCATCAGTGTTTTCTAAACCAAGCCTTGTAAACTCTAGTGGGCATATGTGCGCATCTTGTACAACAGCCCTCTCCGTGTATATAGTAAAGGCAAAACAGAACCAGGTGAAGGCAGCAAAAAATGATTCTAAACTAAATGATTGAAGTTGACCTTTTCAAGTATTTCTATTGTTGGGGAGAAAAGATTAAGTTTCCACCATCCTCCTTAACCATGACAAGTGGTAGTGAAACCCAGTCCTGCTCTTTCGGGCACAGTATTAAGAGGATGCTTATTCAAGATAATCCGAAAACTTTTAGCATTACTGTAGAGACCATTAATTCATATTTGAATAAGGCAAATCTTTTCATGCCTATTATACCAAAACACCCTGGTGCTTTTATTAAAAAGTTCCATATAGTTCACAAGAATACTAATGCTTTACTCTCTGAAAGTGTGCAATCCCTAGAACCGTGGGCCTTCTAAGATGTCAGAAACACAGTTAATTAAGGAGAACGTTGGGGGGAAAGTTTCTTGTTATTAGATTTCTATAGAATTTGAAGGAAAACTATTTGAACAATTATTTTTCCTTTAAGCCCTTTTTTTCCATCTCCCCAAATGGTGGAAGTCTAGGGTGTAATTTGCCCTTTAAACTAAAAAGAACAAAGAGAAAGAAAATGGGGGGGTGGTGGAATTATCCTATTTTGTATGTGTAGGAGAAAATGCGGCGCTCACTGGGATTCAGAGACTGATGACTGCAGGCGGAAAGTTTTTTGGGAAGCTCTCCCAATGGAGGCGGTCTCTGTAATAGACTTCAGCCTGTCCCTAGAAGGGGGAATATAAATTTATACAGTACCTTCTTAGGTGGGTAAAGGATAGTTGGTGGGAGGGGATCGAAGGTCCAAGTGAGGTGCAGGGGCCAATAGGAAGACCTAGAGGTGAACATTTTCCCTTGTATGGCTAGAGGGTAGTGAGTTAGGGAGTTAAGTTTTCTTGGAATGCTGGGGGAGCAGGTGGTGCTTTCATCTGGAGAGGGTGAAGGTCTGTATCCCACTTTACTCTCGTCTCCACATGGTTTCTTTGTTCAACCTTTGGGGGAAGTGCTGTGCTTTTAGGCTATGGGGTGGGGGGTGTCTTTCCTCAATGCATATCAGGGGGAACTGAGTCACAGCTTGTTAATTATTGCAAACCTAGTGAGGGGGAACCTCTAACAGCATGTGTGCATTATTAGCAAGGACCAGTTAGTTATTTCCTCATTGAATAAAGGGCAGTAGAAGCCGTGTGTTGGCTGGAACATTTTGTACCTAGAAAGCTGTTGCTCCAGGTATCTTCATGGCTCACACCCACACTTCATTCCAGTCCTGACCACAGTGTCACTCTCAGTGAGGCTTTATCTAGCCTATCTAGCTGTAATTTTACCACCATCCTGGAACTTATGCACATTTTCTATACCTCTTCCTTGCTTTATTTTTCTCCTTAATACTTAACATCGTCTAGTAGCATATATTTTGCTTATCTTGTTTATTGTCTAGAGACAGACACTAGAACATAAACCCTGTGAGGGCAGAGATTTATGTTTACTCTGTTCAGTTAGTCCCAGGATCTAGAGTAATGTCCTGTTAGACAATCATTTGTGGAATGAATAAATGAATTAGTGAATTAATGATATATCTAATGAATAAGAGTTGGCTTGCATTTTATTTCTGATTTCTGCCCAAACTATAATCATACTTTAGATTTTTTTTCCCGATTGTTTGGTAGTGCTTTATATTTAGCCTATGAGGAGATCTATAGGTTCACAGCTGAATCAAATTGAGGTAGAATCATTTATATGTTCCATTTTTAATCTGTAAGTGATTATTTGTTGAGAACCCTTTACATGAAACTTGCTCTGCGTGCTTTACAAATGCCATCTCATTTTGTCTTCATAACCACTTGATGGAGTATTATTATCTACTTATCATTAATGAGGAAAAGGAAACTCAGAGAAGTTAAGAAATGTGCTCAAGGTCACACAGCTAGTTCCAGAGCTGAGATTCAATTGCAGGTTGCTCTGATTCTGAACTCAGCTCTTTCTACTACCCAGTGCTGCCTCTTGAGTTATCAGCCTAGAGGAAGCAAGATGTTATTTATGAAAAGCTAAATATCAAAGAAAGCTACAAATTATACTTCAGTGCAATAAAAATAAGAGATGCCACGTAGCTGGGTGTGATTAATTGCTTAATACAAATATAGGAAATAATTTTTAAAAGATTCGAAGAATTAAACGATCCCTTCGACTAAAAAGCTCAGAGATGGCTTTTGGGAGTGGTGTGTGCCTTGAACAAGGGCTAGGATTCAAATAGAAGGAGAGAGCGCAGCAGACATTTCCTGATTGAGGCAAAGAAACAGAAGCCTGGTTTACAAAACGTCTGAACATAAGTCTCTGCTTCAGGAGATAGGCAGGGGGATATTTTTTCAATCTGTCCCCATTTCCTAGACCTGATATTAAAACAACTTTATTCACAATATTCCCATCCAATGCTTGGCAAAGCTGTCAAGCTAGGCGGTCAGCAGCAGAGCCTGGCTCTGAGGCTTTCCCATTGGGTGTCTGAGGGAGGTTATGGCTAAGGAATTCCACGTTCCTCAGCGGGGCAGCCCCTCATACAGTAGCAGAAACACAGCACTCGATTAACAGTAGTTTTTACGATGAAGATGCCATGGTGCTAACTGTATTGACAGGGCCCTGACTGGATATGTAGTTCACAATTTTAAAAATAAAAAACAAGAGGTTTTCTCCTTTTCTTCTTCTCCCTTCATTCCCAAACAACCCTTTTCCAAAAGCATCTACTACTCAACAAAATATGTTAGTCATAGAATGGTCTTGTGGCAGCTGACCCAAGAGTCCCAGGCACAGTAGTGGAGAAAGAAAAGCTAAGGCAGGCCAAGAGGCAGGCTATTGGCTGGGATAACTACAGGATGCTTCGACTTGGGATATTGAAGTCATTTGAAATATTACCAAAAGCCCACCGTGTTGAGGTGATCGCTTGGCACCAGAATAGGCTGAATCACATCCCTAACATCATCAGGGAAATCTGTGATGTCATTCTTGACTTGGTGATGCTGCCTGGGGCCAATTACCTGTATACAAAACAGCGTGCTGAACACAGCAAAGGTAGTGAGGACACAAGTCCAATACCTGCCTTCAGGATGCTGAAAGAGCTCCTTAAAGAAGTTGGGGCATTGGGGGCGGGGGCGCTTGAAGCATTCTTTTGATAATGTCCTATAGACCTTGCTTTATACAAGAACCTAGGTTGACAGTTTTGTCTGTCTTAAGTAATCGTACCTGTGTAATTTCTGTTTGCAAGAAGCTAAGTATATATCTAAAGTATTTTTCTAAATATTGCTGTATAAATTAAACTAGGATTAATTTTCTTCCTTAGTGACATACCACGTTTTAGAAATAAAATAATTAGCACGTTTAGGTTAAGCATAGTAAGGGCCTCCGGAAAGTCAATTTATTTGTCCTTTCTGTCTAGAAGTACCTGGCCATAGTACTTCAAGCAGTGGCACCGTTGCCTAAACAGGGAGATAATTATTTATTAGTGAAATTATATCCAGAAATGAAAGTTGTTAGGGGCTTCGTACATTCAGGTCCCTGTGGCTGGATGATCACATCTGCTAGAAATAAATCACTTTTAAAAAATTATATCAGTCTCACAGACGGTCAAGAGTGGAGTGAGGGAGGGGGGAATGGTGCAAGGAAGCTTGATTTTAAATCTAGTGAAATAGAGTGTGGTCAGTATGTTGTCAGCACATTGAAGTGTTCAGACATCAACTCCATATTTCCCCTCTTTGAACCCCAGGTGGCCAATTAACAGTATGTGCTATTTATTCATTGCAAAATAGGCAGGATAAATTGAATGGTTAGATTGGCTAATAAGAATTCTTAGCAAGGACTAGAATAAAAAATGATGCATGGGTAGAGACCATAGAAAATCTTTGGGGAATTCCAGAAAAAATCTGGAGGAATTTTGCTCTTAAATATATCGGGAATTGAAACTGGAAACAAAGAAATTTAAATGGAAAGATTCCCTTTGAATAAATTTTCTTCCTGAAATACATGTGTTTCTTTTTTCCCTAAGGCAGAAGAAAGACATTACCTCCAGCAATCATTAGTATCATTAGGGTGTTTTGATGCCTCATTTTACAGCAAGCAGTGGCTTTCCCTTCCTTTTTTGTCATTTGGTAGCCTTGCTTTTCATCTCCAAGTCACAACCCAGCAGATGAAAAGCTTATGAATTCACTTGATCTTGAGAATACTCACTACTTTTGCAAATATGAAAGAACTTAAGAAGAGATTATAAAACGATCTATCTAATATAATTAAAATTCCATTAAAATATATGAATTATACATATTAATTCATGCATTTTCATTTTTGTGGCCATTCAAAGACTATGCCTTCAATATATCGGACATTTGTTCCTATAAATAATGCCCTGCCTCTCAATCTCCACCCCCCCCCTTCAATGCAATGTGTACATCAGTAGAAGAAGCTGGAAGAAAATGAGGGTTTGAGGGTGTTTAAACAGATGCAGCCATGATTTTGTTACTAGATTCCGTGCCTTGAAGATCTGTAGAAGCTGATAGAGGTTTCCGGAAATAACAAATTCTGGACTCTCACCTTCAACGATCCAAAAAGGTAGTATTAATGCTCTTTGTTTCCTAACTTTTGGATAACTTAGTAATCCTTATTCAGGAAATTAAGAAGCTACATCTGGCAGCACCAAAAAAAAAAAAAAAAAAAAAAAAAAATGACACAATTGTGTACACCTTTGAAAGCTAGATATCTTATTTTAAAAGTCAATATTTGTTTCAGCAGTGAAGGTTTCTTAAAGGAAATGGCTGTTTTAGTGTTTGTGACCTAATACGTCTTTTCATTTGTGAGCCCTCAAGCTGAGCGCTCATCCAGAAGGTTCTGACCCCCTTCTTTCCACAAGGAGAGTGCCCTCTGGTGAACATGTCTGCGTACCACACAGGACTACTAAGATACTCGAAACCATCTATGCCTCAAACGTGTAAGCAGTTAGGATGCACCTGAGCAAAGGTTTTTGGAAAATCCTGGCCCCTTCTTGTACTAGAATGATTGCAAGCATAGAAGTGGCCATAGTTCACTGTAGTTTTCTTTTTACTGCTGTATTATTGCACCCTGTTGGGGGATACATCTGAGCATTTCATGTGTCCTACTTTTAAAATGCCCAGATGGTGACTACGTGCTCTGGTTTGAATTGGGCAGCCCTCATCTGTCATGCTCTGGAGTCTGCCTAGTTATCAGAGAGACATGAGACAAGGAAAACTCTTCCATTTTTCAGCTCCTCTTCATCTGTTTCTAGTCACCCACAGTGAATGATGCACTTGCACGATTGTTAAGATGACAGTCACCATGATAACTGAACATCGCTTCCCTGGGCTGGGAAGTTCCCTGTGTCCCCACAGCTCCCCGCTTCCCTCCCAGCACAGTACCCTTTGCAGTGTAACTGATCATTTGCAATCTTGTAAGTAATACTGGAGCGAGAGGCAGTGAAAATATTTTATACCTTGCCCAAACCACTTATATTTGCATTGCTCTGCACTTATATTTGCAGATTTAGCACCTGGTGTCTGCCTTAGGTCAACATAAAGCCAACTGGGCAAAAGAGACTGTACTCCCCTCCCACACACACACACACACATATACACACAATATACTATTGTATTGTCAGTTATTCCAATGTAATATTTCAATTATCAGAGATATAATCTTCTTCATTGTCATCTTTAAGCTTATCAGAGGATTTAAATCAAATCATTCAACCTGGGAAAGAGTCAAAAGAACTAACAAAATAAGTGTAACAGTGTAACTGGTTACAATAGCCTGAGTGCATACTAAAGGCTTAGTATGATTTTGTGACATCCACATTTTATAGGGCTTTTGTCCTAACTATATTCTTATAAGTGCCATCTGGGCAACGACCACTGGTATCATTTTTATGAATAATAGCACTTCCCACTGGAAAATTATTCAAGAAGATGAGTTTTTTTTTTTAATTATCTTCAAGTATTTAGCTTACAAAAATTATTACTGGACTTTGTCCACTCCTAGGCAACAACCTGAGTTACTTGTTCTTATTTTAGAACTTAATTCATGATTAATTACTGATTGGATTTCATTTTATTTTTCAGAGAAGAAAAATATTTTGTTCTGTTTTCCTTCTAAATAATAGCTTGGCTGAAAGAAGAGTGCAAATATTAATGTCTGTCCATGTCTCCAAACTTTTTAGACTGTGCACTTCTACAAGTAATAAGTTTTGGAGCATACATCCCATAATATGTATACTTACTTATTCATAAATTATATGGTATGTATTAGTGAACTAATATTAGTTGCACTATAAAAATATAAATCTTGGGGGGCAGATGTGGCTCAAATGGTTGGGCGTCCGTCTACCATATGGAGGGACCTGGGTTCAATCCCTGAGACCTCCCGGTAAAATAAAAAAAATATATATAGAAGGCGCATGGGCTGCCAGGCCCTGTGTGCCAGTGAGCCATGCAGCAAGATGATGACATAACAGGAGAGAGACGCAGGGGAGAGACAAGACGAGATGCTCTGAAAGCTCCGAAAACCAGGAACCGAGGTGGTGCAGGTGGCAGAACACCTCTCTCCTACATCGGAGGTCTCCAGGATCAAATCCTGGTGAAGACTGGAGGAGGAGGATGAGAAGAGATGGCAGGAAACAGACACAGAGAATTGCCCAGCAAATGGACACAAAATAGCAAATGACACAAAACAGCAAATGGGGAAAGGGGTGTTTAAAATGGATAAAGTAAATAAATAAATCTTTAATATATATATATATATATAAATCTTTAAAAGAGTATAAATAGGTTAAATCATCAGTAAAATATTTTGTTAATCATAAGTTAATATTGTCATTAGTTAGTACCTCAAGGCACAGTATACACTTAATGATAGACTCATCATTAATAATACTAGATGTTAGTCCATTTTACAAAGAGCCTTAATAATTTTAAATATTTTTTTCAATTTCTGGTCAAAGACGATCAGACCATCATTGTCTATTCCTCATGCTATAACTGATAAAGAGCTTATGTCATATGTAAGAAGTATCAAACTGACCATTTGCTTGTTCTTCATTTTTGTTTATATTATTTGTATATTTCAACAATGGTTTTTAATTATTTCAGGAATCTTGAATATCACCCATGTTACAAGAGACAGTTCAATGAACACCAGATAATATAATCCATAAACCCACTTAATATGGAGCCATAAACTGCAATGTATCACTATATGCTGAAGCAAATAAATAAATGAAATTGATACTGCCAGCTCCTCTGCATTGTAAAACTCCCATTCTTCCCTCAAGGTACTTCTTGTGTTTTATATGACATGTGACCATCTGACATATGGACCATGCAGAGATGCTAGAATCGTTTGTATGTTAAATAGCAATAGAGTTTTCATTTCTTTCATATTTTTAGAGAAAAAGTATATATGTAAGTGCCAATATTTTCTTTCTGCATTCTAATAGATCATTTTGCATACCCTGCTTCAAAGTGGACTGATGTAAAATAATGAAAAATAACATCATAATATGAAAGGCCATGTGGAAGCATAGTATAAATTCATGATGCTTACTTCTTAGCTTCTTAACTTAGGATACCTGGGGATATATCAAGAGTAAATTATTTATTTACTTATTTAACAAAACACAGTGTAGATGAGTTGTCTTCTTACAGTATCAACTTATATGGCTAGAAAAAAATGTCCCTTGTTAATGAAAATGGCAATAACAGGCTGAATTATATCTTGTTTAGGGCCACATAATTGGAGTGGTGGGTCCCTAATGGTTGTACCACACATTTGTAATTTTAGTGCCTTAACTTCCACTGCTTATTGATTGAGCCTTGCAGGCTTAGAACTAGAGTCCAGCTCACCATATAGCATTCATTCCTATTGATATTCATGTATCATTCATTCACATTTATTGATTGCTCCATTTACTTAACAGATATATAATTCCTATCCTTTAACAATGCATTTATTCTTTCCACAAATTCTGGCTGAGGCCTACTATATGAAGTCTTATAAATCTCTATTTTTCCTAAAAAAGTGTGAAAAAATCCATTACAATTCAAGTTAGGTAATAACTTATAAGCACTACATAGATTATAGGCCTATATAGAGTTAGGCAGA
This sequence comes from Tolypeutes matacus, assembly GCA_026826555.1. Taxonomy (NCBI): domain Eukaryota; kingdom Metazoa; phylum Chordata; class Mammalia; order Cingulata; family Chlamyphoridae; genus Tolypeutes; species Tolypeutes matacus. Next base: position 5,108,075 of record JAKSZT010054262.1, read on the forward strand.
TGTAAGTAGGAGGTACCAAGAGCCTTTCCAAGGTCTCATCCAGAACTTCACTTATTTATTCATTCACTCATCCAATCAACATTTATTGAGCACTTAATATACTACAACTGGGGAAAAAGGAGTGAATAAAACAGACAAAAATCCTTCTCTCTTGAAATTTTTATTCTAGTGGGGAATGACCATAAACAAGATATGTAAAATATACCATATATAAAAGATAAGGGCTATGGAGAAAAATAAAGTCTGTATGAAGAATAGGAGGTGCCATGATGGCCAGTGGAGGAAGGATGCTATTTAATGTAGGGGGGCCAAGGAGCACCTTATAAGAAAGGAACATTGGACCAGAGATCTGCAGGAGGAAAGGAACAGGTCATGCAGTTAACTGAGAGAAGAATTTTAGTGTGGGACCTGGGGGTGTTTAGTCATATCCTGGGGTTCAGGAGTCTAGAATTAGTCCCTGGGTCTTCCAGCTAATCCCCAGGATGCTTTAGTGTATTCAGTGACCCGCAGCCCAGTATTCCGAAGGGTCCCATTTAGCCACTGACATCCCTTGTCACCTCTTCCAGGGACATATAAAAGTTTCCTTTGGGGAAGAATGTAGAATTCAGCCTACATTTTGTGTAATATAGACATTTATAAGCATGTTCTTTGGGACACTAGTCTTCCATGCTACCAGGTAATGAAGTCTTCCTTGAATGCCAGCATAACCTAACTGATTTTTTAGCACCTGGTGTCTGACTTAAGTCAACATCAAAACAACTGGGCAAAAGAAGGAGACTGTACTCCCACTCCCATACACACACACACACAATATACTATCGTGTTGCCAGTATTCCAATGCACTATTCAATTATCATAGATATAATAAATCTTACAATTGAAAGAATAACTATCAAACGTATATGAAATAAACTAAGTTGTGAATTCTAAATCTCTATTTTTCCTGAAAAAGTGTAAAAAAATCCACTACAATTCAAGTTAGGTGATAACTTATAAGCACTATCTACATTATAGGCCTATATTTAATTCATCCTAGGTCTATATCACCAGGATGCCAAGACATAAGAAGAATAGTGGGTTCATCTTCATAAGCAACAATAGGTGCATTCAATTATTTTCCCTAACAAGATCTTTGACTTAGGCATTGGACTTGGAGTGGTGTGGGAAGGAATGTTTTGCACGTTGATTTTTAAATGGTCAACAAGGACTCTGTATGAAGGAGATAAGTTACATTCTACAGTGACTTTCTGGTCCAGAAGAGTGTGTAAACATAAAACTTCTCAAAGAACAAGTATATTGCAGCATTCATAGTAAATGCTTCCATAAGGATACAAATGGAGACATATTGGTTATAATAGAAATCAATATACAACCCCAGAGCTGGCTTGAGGTTGATGGCAGGAACTGTGAGTCTTCAAGCTTTCCCATCCGCTCCTTTGTTCAGACAAACATTACATGTTGCTGGTGTTGCATTACCTTGTGGCAGAGCCAGGGACCCTGAGTTCCATCAATTCGTTCAGAGTTCTTTATAGATAGGTGGGGATTATTGTGAGAGCTACATAATAAAACAAGTGATATGGAGACATGAACTTTTCTGCTGGTAGCCATGGATAGGAAACTGACAGTGGGAGTCATAGTGTTTGTATTGCTAAATATCTGGTACTTACTAGCAGGTGTTCGACAAAGGTTTGTTTAATAATTTGTAACCTAATTAATCATAGTGCAATTAAAATGTGTATACAGGATCTTAGTTGATGCTATAAAAATACTAAGTGTCACAGATCTGCTACAAACAAGAGAATGAACACTGAGCAAGCGAAAGGAAAAAATGTCCATTACCATCCATCCCCTGGCTATCCAACATCCTTGACACATGTCTTCCCCTCTCTTCTTCAGAAATTCCCCATATTCTATGTTAACCAAATAGGAATCATTCATTGCAAAAGAGAAATAAGTCTTTTCCAATTAATATATCCAGCCTTAAGCCCAGGAACTCTTGATAATGTCCTCAATCTTTCCCTAGTTCTCATTCTATTTTGATCATCTGTACCCAAAGATATAATAGTAAATGTAACCACTCCCACATACCATAGACCCAATAATAGACTGAAAGAAGAGAATGAATATTTATATGCATGACACCACAGAAAAACAGTTATAGTCCAGAGTACTGGTTTCTGCTATGGTCACCAGGCCAGTAATGAAATGTACAACTTACCTCCTCTATCTCCCTAACAAGTAGGGGTTATTTGACTGCTGGCAGCAACCAAACTCATTCCTGAAGGTTCTGTGTTCTTAGTGGTCTTGCCATTAGAGGGCTGCAGTGGTTTTCCATTAACCTGGCAAGGTGTTTAAAAAGGTAAGAGCAGGAGGAGAGAAGGGGCAAGTTTCCCAGATTCATTCCTATGTCTTTTCAACCACCCCTATCCCCTGGTCTAAGCTGTTTTCCCCCACTCTTTGCCTAGTGTCATAAGGTAATCTAAATGGAGGCAAGGTAACAATTCAGTTTTCTCCTTTCAAGTCAATGGAACCATTTCTATTCTAAATCATCATATTCCAGAGTCTCAGATATAGTAAATAAAACTTTTGCAAATTTGTCTTAAGTCGTTATTGTGTATGAAAGTATGCCTATACTCTCCATCCTTCCACTCACTTCTTCTGGGATTTATGCATCAGATGTGAAGGTCCCTTCTGTCTCTAAGATTCTATGAGTTTTAAATGTATTTTGATTGCTTAAATCTTGCATTGCCTTATGTAATTTTACTCTTCCATCACATGTCTCTGGGATGCTTCCTATATCCATCCTTTCTTCTCGCCCTTAGTGATGTGTTATTTTTAAGCTTCTAATGCTAGTTGCCATGTGTTTCTCTAATGGTTTCATGAATGTTAGCCTTACATTCCTAATAGATTGCAGTATCTAAAACCCAGAATCTGCATGCTTTCTATTCTTTTACACTCCTTTTAGTGCCTAGCATCATGCTAGGAAAGAGTCGACGCTAAATAAATATTTGACTATCAATGTGACTATCTTACCATAAGACAATCTCCGCAATTTTCATTGCTCTGAGCTTTAAACATCAGATAGAATTTAAACGATTATCCTTTGGAATCCACAACCACCTTCTCCCCCCTCCTCCCCTCCCCCATTTCTTTAGCTATTCCTTTTAACAAGGACTAGATTCAGAGCACTATTCTTTAGCGCTCAGATACTTTCACATAGGTCATACTGTTTCAGAATGGAAGCCCCATGAGAAAGGTTTTAACTATTAGGAAATAACACTCAGAAAACGTAAGCAATTTGCTGAAGTCCCCACTGGTATGAGTGCTGAGCCAGAACCTGAACTCATGCCTTTGGATTCTGAGTCTACTGCTTTGACTAAAGCACATAGTCTCTCAAAGGTCCCCTCATGTGCCAGACATTAGCCATAGGGCTTCTCAGAGAAGTTGTCCTCCTGCACATGAGAAAAAACATCATTGTTGCCTCCTTCCTAAGACAAGCCAAGCAAAACAATGGACTGTAGAACAATTAATAGTGCATTCAGAATGCCAAACTCATAGCATACTTTCTATCCTCTGTGAGAAACCCTTTTCCCGTATTGTCCAACTGTCTGTCTATTAAAAACGATTGTGAAAAATTAAAAAAAAAAAAAACAATTTTGCCTTGCCTAAATGGAAATAAGAACCACAACTTCTAGCTCTCAAAACAAATTAAAGTTGTTTTTATTTTTAATTAAGTATGCTTAGCTTAAGTAAATTTTCTCTTAAGGTGTAATGACTAAACCTTGATCATTTCTTTTTGTGTATTCATTTAAAACGCAAATAAAAGCAGATAATCAATAGATAATAATCTAAAACTAGAGGATTTACAAGTTAATAAGCTTGAGTCAATAGATATTCCCTAACGAAGCCCTCAGTGCTGAACCTGACATAATTTGCTTTGCACTGAGCTGGTTGACTTAATGCTTTAATTTAATTCCAATGCTTACTGAAAAAAGTCCAAAGAAATGGGAAAATTTTAGATCCTATTATATTAAAATGTTTTCAAAGCAACAACTCAATATCATGCCACAACTGCTCGAGTGTGCCAGCCACCAGCAACCACTTGGGTTCAGGTTGTTGATAACCAGTTAACCCCTTGAGCCAGGTACAAGTGAATTGTGTAGGTTTCTTATTGGTGTATCTTTGCAATAGCTTTCCTTTTAGCCTCAACTGCCATCATATTTTAATCTCATAGTGTCTGAGGGCCAAACTATTGAAGTTGTTCTTATTTGAAAAGCAATCCCTCTGTTTCCCTTGAGATTATTCTTCAGTTTGACTCCCCAAAAGTGGAACAGCAGCAGAGTGGATGTAGCTCAGTGGTTGAGCACCTGCTTCTTGTGTTCAAGGTCCCGGGTTCAATCCCTGCTACCTCCTAAAAAATAAAAATAAAAATGGAACAGTAAGTAGGCTTAGGTCAAAGAGCAGAAAGAAGCCTTTCCTAGTTCCATGAGAGGGAGATATGAGAAGTTCTCTGTATCAAGCAAAGTCACGGATGGCTTTCGTCTTCCACAACTCTGATAATACTAGCAGGGGTGGTGACAAGGATTTGACACATATGCAGCATAGCTTAACAGTTCTGAAAAAAAACTCTACAGTCAGAATGTGTCTGGTCAAATCCTGGTTCTGCCCCTTACGACTGAGCAATTTGCTTCAATTGCCTTTTCAACGGTTTTCTTATGCAAAAAAATAAGGGTACTAGTCATGTCTCTCTCTTGAGGCTGTTTTAAGGATTAAGCAATTTAATATGTTTCAAGTACTTGGAAAATGCCTGGCATATAGTTAGTACTCACTGCTATAACCCTTTGAGATACTCTTTAAGAAAATAATTAAAAGCATAAAGGATTTAGGCTAAGAGCAAGTATGCTAAGAATAAAGAGATCGGCAGCATCAGTCCCTGAATGTAGCGGCCACATGAGGTTTTCAAGATAGATATGTCGTAGTACATGCCATTTGTTACCATCCTTACAACGTGGTTTGTGAGTTCCTAGGTCTTTTTCTTGTTTTGTTTTGTTAGTTAGACCAGTAATTTATTAAAGAATGGTGAGAAGAGAAATGGGAGAAAATAACAGATCATGGGTCCCAGGTAGAGAGGAAAGGGTTGAAGAGTGATAAAGAGGGCCGATATACAGACTACAATTTCCCACTACAGATTACAAACGCCCAGGTTTTATTTGCATGTTCCAGGCAGGGACAAAGAAGGCAAGAGCTGGGGGCAAAAAGCAGGAAGAGGGGAGAAAAGGCAAGAGCCAGTTCCTAGGTCTTCTTGCTTAGTGCCATCACAAGTGCCACTGCAGCCAGGGTGACAGTGTGGTCTGGTTGCTCCTTAATGAGGCCAGCTTTAGCTTTTGCATCTCATTTTTGAGGTCCCCAAGAACAAGTCATTCCTTTTTGCTAGAAAATGGACCAGGAGTCACATACTGGCTTTTTTTACCTATGTTGCCCTTTTCTACTTAAAAAGGGTACTCAGAAAACAGAGAACAGAAATTTCCTTGATTTTTGTGATGAATATTTTTTCACATTTTACCATCTCCGAAATCAAGGCACACCCCAGACTCTTGCAGTTGCTGTAGGCAGCAGTTGTTCCATGCTTGTCATCTCCTTTGCCTGCACAAACTTGATCAATGCCATCCATGCGCTCATCACTTTGGTTAAGTTATGTGCCCTGTTGGTACCACACAGGTTGAGTTTAATTGCCACTTAAAATGTCTTCAAAAAGATTGCACTATGATTTGGCATTAATATGAAAAGTTACTGTGTACACAGGCGCACAAACAGCCGCTTAATATAAGATAAAACCTATGCCTCTACAAGGCTTAAAGGATCTTTCAATAAATCTAAAATAAGTAGTCTGATATTAAAAGGCATTGTATTATCATTCAATTGGAGGCATTTTTTTACCTCTCTTAGTGATATGTAAAATATCAATGTCATATAACAGAAGCTTGGATTCAAAGAATGAGGTATAGTCCATGGTAAGTATTTTTCAAACCAGCTAGCATATTGCCAGTAAGATAATATATTTAAATAAAAGATAATGTATTCATTCAGACATCTATTGAGCACCATATGGTGCCAAACACATTTTGTATCCCCACTCCCTGTCCTCCAAAAGTTCAAGGTCTGGTGGGGAGGAAAGGCAGGTAAACAGATCACGCTCATGCAATGTAAACATGTCATGGACAACATCAAGAGCAGAGAAGAGGGGCAAGGGACCCTACCTGGGGAGTCACAGAACCCTTCCAAGCGGTGGTGATGTTTAAGCTGTGTTTTTAAGCATGGTCAAGAATTGCCAGGTGTGGAAGGGTATTCGGAGTAAAGGGGAAATTCAAGGCCTCCCAGAAGACTGAGCTGTAGCCAGGGCCCTCTGAGTGGTGTAGCTGGAGTGCAGGGTGTGTGTGAACAAGGCCAAGGGTGGAGCAGTGGAAGCTGAGCCCAGATAGGCAGGCCGAAGGAGTTTAGCTTCGGAAGACTGGCCATCCAAACCACATGAGTTACCTGACCAGATCCAGGCCAGGGCATCCCTCTGGCTTCCCAATCAGAAAAGTTAGAACTTAATTCTTCCACTTGGCTATGGCCATGAAATAGAAAATAGGAGAGCAAGTAAATAATGCTGCAAAGCATTCTAATCTTCAGAAGCAGAAACTTAGCTATTTCTACCTAAAGATAACATGATTTCCTCTCTTTGACACTGCATGTATATGAGTGGAGAAAAACAAACTGAAAAGAAAAACATGGGCCTCTTATGTAAAAGCACAAGTGGGATTACAGAAAATAGAGAGCGTGGCATTCAGTTTAAGTAAAGGCTTCTGGAGGACTACCTCAAGACTAAGGCTGGTAATCAGACCAACAACCAGCCTTTGTCGAGAGGAAAGGTCTTTCCAGAGATACCCATAGAAAGCAAACCTTAGCCATGTTGTCATTTAATATCAAAGGTATTTCCGGCATTGGGAGGTAATTTAGAATGGCCATGGCATTCTCTTACTGATATCAGTCATCATCTATAATTGATCCAAGTAAAGGAAACCTAGGTGCACATGGCCTCTATCATTTGACTCTACCCTTCCTCAGCAATAGCTGACTCAGGGTCAGTAAGCTACAGCCTAGCTAACAAACACTCAGACCCCTCTCTCTGAAGATGCACACAGACAATGGTCAGGTGGTCATGAGTACTGAGGCTGCAAGATTATTTATACTTGAAAATTGGCAACTGCATTAGTCAGCCAGAGGGGTGCTGATGCAAAGTAACAGAAATCTGTTGGCTTTTATAAAGGGTATTTATCTGGAGTAGAAGCTTATAGTCACAAGGCCATAAAAAGTAAGTTACAGGAAGCAGATGTGGCTCAAGTGATTGAGCTCCCGCCTACCACATGGGAGGTCTGGTTCAGTTCTCAGTGCCTCCTAAAGAAGACAAGCAAGACAGCTAGCTGACACGACAGGCTGGCACGGCGAGTGATGCAACAAGATGACGCAACAAGAGACACACGGAGGAAAATATAATAAGAGACACAACAAAGTAGGGAGTGGAGGTGGTTCAAGTAATTAGGCACCTCCATCTCACATGGGAGATCCCAGGTTCGGTTCCCAATGCCTCCTGAAAAAAAGAAGACCAGCATACAACAAACAGACACAGCAAATGCAAACGACGAGGGGGTGGGGAGAAATAAGTAAATAAAATAAATCTTAAATTAATTAATTAATTAATTTTTAAAAAGAGTAAGTTACTTCCCTCACCAAAGTCTGTTGCCACGTGTTGGAGCAAGATGGCTGCCGATCTCTGCGAGGGTTCAGCCTTCCTCTTCCTCTTAAGCCTCCATGGTCCCAGCTTCTTCCATCTCAGCTGTAGACTGGCATAAGGCTCAACTCTCTTCCCAGGGCTCTTCTCTTTCAGGGCTCAGCTGCTCTGCTTTCTCCACAAGGCCAGCTGTAAGCTATCAGGTGAATGGCTCGGCTCTCTCCCCAGGGGCTCCAGCATCAAAACTCACCTCTCTCCTCTGCCATGTCTTTTTTTTTTTTTTAAGATTTATTTATTTATTACCCACTCCAACCCCCGCCATCATTGTTTTGCATTCGCTGTCTGTTCTCTGTGTCCATTTGCTGTGTGTTCTTCTGTGTCTGCTTGTCTTCTCTTTAGGCAGCACCAGGAACCGATCCTGGGACCTTCCAGAGTGGGATAGAGGCACTCAATCTCTTGCACCACACCACCTCAGCTCCCTAGTCTGCTGTGTCTCTTATTGTCTCTCCTCTGTGTCTCTTTTTGTTGTGTCGTTTTGCTGTGCCAGCTCTCCGTATGGCCTAGCACTCCTGCATGAGCCAGCATGCCACATAGGCTAGCACCCTGCATGGGCCAGCACTCCGTGCGGACCAGCTTGCCTTTCACCAGGAGGGACCAGGAATCAAATCCTGGACCTCCTATATGGTGGATGGGAGCCCAATTGTTTGAGCCACATCCACTTCCCTGCAGTGTCATTTTCTGTGTGAGTATCTGCCCACCAAGGGGGTGGGGACTCAATGTCCTACTGACATAGTGGAATCAAAGTCCTAATTCTAATTTAGTCAAGTAAAAGTGAAACCTCTGAATTTAATACAAAGGGTATCATGCCCAGAAAACAGACCAGTTTACAAACATAATCAATATTTCTTTTTGAAATTCATCAATAATAGCAAACTGCCACAACACCCATGTTGGGCAATAAGTAAAGAGAGAAAGCAAGTTAAGAGAAAGAAAGATGAAGAGAAGTAGATATCATGCAATTCTGAAAGCAGAATAACTCTTAAGTTGTGACAAGTTCCCAATTTCAAAGAAACAAAGTTATGTTTTCATGTATTCTATCCTTTCAATAGCTCCCTTTTTCCTTAAACCGGTCAAAATGAGTTTTTGTTCCTCATAACTAATTATTCTCCTTTTTTCTTTATTAAAGATGTTGTGAGTTTTCAGAACAATCATGCATATAATGGAGGATTCCCATATACCACCATGTTATTAACAATTTGCATTGGTGTGGAACATTTGTTACAGTTGACAAAACTACATTTTTATAATTGTACTATTAACCATAGTCCACGTTTTAACTTAGGGTTCACTGTTTGTATAGTGAAATGTAGTTCCATGGATTTTTTTTTTTAATTTTCATTCTGTTACCATATATATAATCTAACATTTCCCTTTTTAATCACATTCAAATATATATTTCAGTGCTGTTAATTACCTTCACAATATTGTGCTACCATCACCACCATCCATTACCAAAACATTTCCAGCATTCCAAATAAGAAAGCCGTACATTTTTGTTTTTCAGAGGTACCGGGCATTGAACTCAGGACCTCATACATGTGAAGTAGGTGCTCAACTACTACACCCACTCCCTGAATCCTGTACATTTTTAAGTCTTAATCTCCCATTCCCTATCCCTACCCCGTCCCCTGGTAGCCTATATTCTAGATCCTGACTCTGTGAGTTTGCTAATTGATTAGAACATTGACTAAGCCTATTCTCCCTTTCCCTATAACTGTACCTTGTAAATTTTAGAATCTGGCTGTTATATTTCTTATTGGCAAAACATGTGGTTTTGTGTGCTGATCCTAACACTGCTGGACTCTAGAATAGCTTATTTTTAGATTCTTTGGACTTTTTAGGTAGCCAATAACCATATTTCACATCCTTCCAAACTCATATAACTTTGTATTACTCAATAAGATAGGATAGGATAGGATAGGATAGGATAGGATAGGATAGGATAGGATAGGATAGGATAGGATAGGATAGGATAGG